>JADLSH010000003.1:0-99652 GCA_016169945.1 Trachythela sp. YZ-2020 | reverse complement strand
CAATAGCAAGAACAAAATTGCACAAATTTTCATTGAAGAAATTACAGGCAAGCCAACTAATTGGCAATCATTTTAGGACAGCTATAATAGTGCAGTCCATAGCAATGAGCCAATGAAAGTTTATCAAATGTTGATAAGTTTTATTATTTGACAAGGTCCTGGTGAGTCAGCCAGTGCAAGTTTTTTCATTAACCTAACTAACATTATTAGCAATGGGCCAGACCACTGTAGAGTGCTTTTTCAAGATAAATTCTAAGCATTTACTATATAGAAACAAGTACAGTTAATATTTATAGGCCTATGAATATGGCCACTTTGTCTGAGTTTTCAAAAATAGAGGGAAATCTTCAATTTTGCGGCTAGACTGTTGGAGTTACTGAGTGTCTGACAGTTTCAGGGTGAGACAATATGGACAATATTTGCACATGATAAACAAATTAATATTCTGGACATTTCTTCAGGCCAGAGCAACTAAAACATGTTTTCCAACAAGGAATTATCTAACCATGATCTCTTCTAAACGAGTCAAAGATTTGTTCGCTCTTGTATACTCAGAAATATATAATTTGGTAGAAACAGGCGACCACACACATCTACTTCATGGCAGAATTTGATACTGTAGGTGTTACATATTAACAAATATTTTGTTTTGATTGACAGCAGAACAAACCCATACTGCCAATCATCAATTCTCGTCCACTGGTGGATGAATATTTAAAATACACTGCCAAACCCAGCAGACAGTCTTTCGCCTCGCCCGTCTTTTTTGGTGTTCCGCCGCATGTAGACCATCTGCCACTCAGGCTGCACAGCTCCTAAAAGACATATTTGCAAACAGCCAAGTTATTGTGTTTAATCATATCCAGATTGCATTCCATGCACTCTGTGCAGGAGATCTCGGGTGTGAGGTTACAAAATTGATGGCGCATTGTGTGAGATCATTCAAAAAGAAGTGATAGGTGTAACTAGGTTTGTGTCTGACTTCATTGTCATATGCATATTCACAGTATAACTTCAAAAATATAATGTTAACAGCATATACAACAGACAAATTAGCTATTTTCACATGGATTTTAGTACCCAAAATAGAAAATCTCTAATGTACTGTAGTTGGCGTGAAATCTGCCATTACTAAGTAAGCAAATATACAGGAAAGTAGTCTCTGTTTCTTTCTAAACCTGTCTTTGAACTCTAAAAATACCAGATTACTACATTACAACATGCAATGAATTTCTACCATTACATGCCCTTAGCCACGGCTGACTTCTGGCATTATTGTTAACACAATAGATACTAAATCCAGTATTATTTCCAGATCAGCAGTAGTGGAAATATTAATACTCATTGAATTTAGTATTACAAGTATATCCTCATACTAGTCTGACTCCAGTTGCTTATGTCATACTGTTTACCATTTAAAACGTTTTTGCAGTATAAACTCATCCGTTAACCTATTAGCTTGCAATATGCCCAGTTGCACCCTACTTTAGTATTTTATTCTGTTTAACGGCAGATGATATTGCTCATCAGTAGTAGGTGCTGCCAGTTACTGTGTTAATTTAATATTTTGAAGCCTTTTGAAAAACCTTCATTACTAACAGAAATAGTAATAGAAAATGCTAATGCCATACAGGGCTCTGTCCACACTGGGTGGCAGTGTCCGGCATTCATCAGCATCGCCCGGGAAATAAATCATAAACCTGAGTGTTATGACTAAAACATATTTTAATTTATTAGTTAACAAGTTGAGGCTTGTTTAAATATGTTCAGTATTACAGTACTGAACCCCGCTATGTCGAACTCGCTTGAAACCCATTTCCCGTTGATTTGCTAATATTAATACTATTTCAATCATTTTTACTCAGTTATATCGAACTCTGTTTAATAACATGAACTACACGCTATATAGTGTGCAAACTAAATTTCTTTTCTTGACCAAATTTACCCGGTTATCCCAAACCCTAATGACTTCAGATCATTGTTGATATTAGGGAATACATGCATGTATCTGATTTTGCAGCGTAACCATGCATTCACATAAAACGAACTATAATAAAGGGTGTACTCTTTGTTTACAGCACAACTGTCAAAATAAACTGTATTGGACAGTGTTTGTTGTATATTTTTGTCAAATTACAGTTAAACATACTAATGGGTCATGGGTTTCATTTAATATACACTAATTTGGTTATCTCGAACCCTTGCTATCTCAATTGTTTTTTCATTTGGGTGTTCGAGATAGCAGGGTTCTACTGTATCAATCAGACATTTATAAACAGCATCTCACTAATTTACACAACTGTTTTCAATCCTTATGATAGCAATATAGTGTATTGTCCAACTGAGCATCTCACTAATCAAACTCGTTCCCAGACTCTTTCTTCTTCGCTCCTCTAATACGGACACCACTGTGCATATGACGTCTTGACAGTTTGTGTACATAATTACAATCATGGACACTCAATTAAAACTTTTCTTGTTGACCTTTCTTAGAACAAATATGGAATAAGCTATTTATTAACCACCCCACTCCACTCCGCACCGTTGTTTGGTGTATTGCTTTAATTAACTGTGTTTCAGGATTATAATCAATGTTGAATGGTGTGGGGAGGCATTTCTAAATTTCGGAAGTACGGGTGGCGCACAAGGCTAGCGCGTCGCCTTTCACCACTAAGTTCCAAGTTAAGCCTGGTCGGGCGAGGTCAGTGGCTGGATGGGTAATACCACCTGGGCACAGTCTTCATGTCGACTCGCAACAACTAGGGACTCATGTGAATAGAGTTGTCGTAGTTGATCTCTCCCGTGCTTCAAGGGTTTTTCTCCGGGTACTCCGGTTTTCCCCCCTCTTCAAAATCAACACCTAGTTGCATGTGCAGATCATAAAAGGGGTATGAACTAATAGCGGCTGCTAGAGGCGCCATTTGTAAGCTTACGGTTTACCTCGGTCTGTTCATGTCTGTGTAATGTCTCTGTAGTCGTAATGTAAATGGTTGTTGAAAAGCCCTGTAGGGAACAACTATTAAAAATATCTATCTATCTTTCTATCTATCTATCTAAATTTGGGGAAATATTACGAAGGTTGGTCCAATAATTGGTAGTGTCTCAGACGTTTTGTCCAGGATTGTGAGTTTGACTCTAGGTTAGGAAAGAACAGCATATATTGATTGACAAGTACGGGTTAGCCTGCTGGGCAGCACCACTGATATCAGTGGGCAGCACCCAGTTAAGCCTACTACTATGGGTCCACGCTGTGTAGACCTGATGGGCTTGAAAATTAGCTCATGTAAGGGGATGTTTATATTAACTTCGCCTGAAGAGCTGGTCCTTCTGCGCAAGACCCTACATGCTAATCCCTGTTGAAAATCGTTTATATGAGAGCAGCCAGTCCTTCTAGGTGATATATTGCTATTGACTACCCACAACCTCGCCTGGTAAATCAAGGAAGCAGGCCAAGCAAGAGTGTTTATTTTTCTCATGCAAACGCGAGGTGAAAACCAGTACTACTGGCAGTGCTAGTCCTTTATCCAGGGCTCATGTAAACATCCCCCAAATAGAGTTGTGGTTGGTTCTCGCTTGTGCTTGAAAAGGTGTTTCTTTGGTCCTCTGTTTTTCCTGCAGCATTAAGAACTATTGTCAGGGGCGGCCAAAATCTGGCAATTGTGGGCCCCAAGCATGCAAAGGTCTACAATGTTTATAAAGTTTTGGGTCTTTGGGCAACTTTGAAATTTTTGTTGATATTCGTTGTCCAATCAGGTTTGAGTGTATTTTGAGTTGTTCAACAACTTCCGGTTTTTGACCAGCAAACCCGGCACGCGGATATATTTTTGCCAAATTTTGTCATTCCCTCACGGATTTTAGAGCGAATTAATAAGCTCTTTGATTAAAGCATCGTTGTTTTGAGAGTTGTACGGTATCATTCTTGCAGGGGATATCGATTAATCTCGAAAGAAATGCATCTAAAGGCGAAAAATCGAGGATAGTTTCGTGTAACATATGCCAAGTCTGGGCTATTTTGGTCTCAATGTTTCCTTCCTTCCCTCGTTATAAGGAAGTCACAGGCGGGCGCGGGCAAATAGAGCCTGGGCCTCCTGTGGTAAAACAAGGTTACGAGAGGTAGGGTTTTTTAATTGCTTAACTGGAAAATATGGCAGTTGCACCAGAATTTTTCCTGCTGGAAATGGCATTCGGTAAATGACAAACTTTTGGCTGGGAAAACGATATTGAATCCCCCCCTCCCCCTCCAAAGGCTATTACCATCTAAATGTAGTACTGTTTCCGTTCATCTCAAATGTGCCATAACAATGTAATCATATTACTGTAATAGTTTGGAAGGAAAACAAAGGAAAACTGGAAGAAAATTTAAATATAAAAAAATATATAACAGAATTTTAAGGATTTTTGCAAGGATAAACAATGGAAATGTGTTTCAAACTGTGGAAGCACTGTAGTTTTGGCAACACAATCAGTAAGATAAATTTCTTTTTACAGTTCTTAGCATACAAATTTTGCATCAGCCAATTCCAGCTGCGACCATCCCTTGCTTAAGCTCTGTAACTATAGAAATGGCTTAACCTTTGATGCATTTCTGGCTTTTATAATATGTGTATAATACAGTATTTTTCTTAATTTAATACTGTTTTAAAACAAAAAATAT
Source organism: Trachythela sp. YZ-2020 (assembly GCA_016169945.1). NCBI lineage: Eukaryota > Metazoa > Cnidaria > Anthozoa > Malacalcyonacea > Clavulariidae > Trachythela > Trachythela sp. YZ-2020. The sequence goes on along the minus strand of JADLSH010000003.1, from coordinate 94,998 downwards.
TCAGTAAAGGCCTAGTATCTAAAATAAATGGTAGATAGCAGGTAGAAAGTGTGCCATAGATTTCATCATTGTTTTCATCTGATCACGATGGTTTTCGTTTATCAAAAAATCCAAAAAAGTTCAAGGAACTGAGGTAATAATTGGATGCATGTGATTTAGTACAGTGTCAAAGCATATTTAACGTTTCCAGTATAAAATCTTGACTGATTTGTCAGCCCGGGGGTGGGACATTTGTTTTACTCTTTTGTCCCTGGGGTGGCAGGGCATTGTTCCTTCTTTTTTGCCCTACCCCGGGGCATTCGCACAAAAAAATTAATGGTTGCAGCTGGAATTGACTGATGCATTACACTACAAAACCAGCAAAAGTAGTTAAAATATTAATAGTTTTAACAATAGAATACTGAAATATATCATGTAGGTATGTTATTATGCATTCTAAAATTTTATTTTAATGTAAAATTCAACCTCCGTTCAATATTTTAGTCTAGGACCTGCATACGAGTTTGTATGCATTTCATTTAGGACAGATAATCTCAACTGCTTTAGGGTAAAATGACCATGACCGACAACATGGCATATGTACCAAAACCTTAATCCGGTGCGAAATGCCAGAAAATGACCACACCAGGAATAGGTACTGCAGACATAGCTGTATCTCCTAAATCATCAAAGCTACAGACTTTCTGAAGTGCTTATAGTGTTTATTAATGGTTACTTTTAGGGGTGGTCATTGGAGAGTGAAATGTGTCTAGGTACAATATTCTACAAGAAAATGACTACGTACCATCCCAGGTCAACTGCTAATTATACATCACATAAATTCATACACCTTAGAAAGGCTATATTTTCTTATTTCCTAAATATTTTAGTCATATATATGATAAAAAACTACTTATTTCAATATAATGAGGGTTGATATTGTTTTGTTGAGATTTCATTTCACCTACCCCCCGCCACAACACGATTTCAGCCATATTTTGCCGTTTTATTTGTTTTTCATCACCGAGCCTCGCAAATATTATGCACAAGTTGTACTTGAACATAATAATAGTTGACTAAAGAATAATCCAACCAAGTGTGACCAAGTTTCGTCAGGTTTTGAAACTTGCAGCTAAAACAGGAATCTAGTCCGGCATTTTTTGATAATGTAGTAAGTTAATGTAAATAGTATTTTTTGCCGTTCATTTCAGCGAGCTTGCCTGTGGCGTAGCGGGTTAGGGCGTGCGTTAGCCGAGGCTATACTTTATTGTAGGTTCAAGCCCGTGCCCAACACTTTTTCTTAAATTTTTTTGTTAAGTTTTTTAAGTTTTTTTCTCTCGATAATTTTAACTTTCTAAGACTGGTTAGGGTTAGGAAAGGGGTTAATATTGGGGTTGGGGTTTGTTTATATTTATAAAAACTTTAAATTTGTAGTACAAATCATGCCGGATTGAAGCCTGTTCATGAGCTAGCCGGACTAATTCCTGTCTTTAGCCGCACTTTTGTGGTGTGCAGTCATATTTGTATAATCGATTTGCTGAAGTTAAATTTTAATTTACATGAAGTACTGTCAACAAGAAATGCGGGCGCACGCGAGAGGGGGGAGTCGGGGGACGAAGAAGATAATTTTTTAGGAATTTTAGCCATTAGGCATAGGCCAGAGTTGGGACTGTGGAACTACTTCAAAACCTGACGAACGTGCTTGGATTATTCTTTAGTCAACTATCATTATGTTCAAGTACAACTTGTGGATAATATTTGTGAGGCTCGGTGATAAAAAGCAAATAAACTCCAAATTATAATGAACTGTTTTTTGTAGCCACGGGGGTGAAATGAACTTGAAATGAACTGTATTATATTATTTAAATCTCAACAAAACAATATCAACCCTCATTAATTAAATCTATTAGTATTATATTTAAATAAGTATAGTTTTTTATCCTATGACAAAAATAGTTAGGAAATAAGAAAATATAGCCTTTCTAAAAATGCATGGATCAATTCTTGCTGTTTTCACCCCCCCCCCGGGCAACACCCTGAGGATTTGTAAATTTTTTTAAAGCTCACTGCACATTCCCAGCCCCCGGGGCTGAAAATTAACAATTCCCAACACCTGGGCAAGGGTGAAAAACTAATGCAAGGACTTTAACATAAAAAAACAGATACTTTCAACAGAAAATCAAAGCACTTCTTTGTTTTGCTTTCTCAGCAGCCCTTCTTCTACTGTCAACAATCTTTTGGGATGCTGTACATCCAACATTTGATGGGCTTTTGCATGTCACGGAAAAATAACACGCGCACAGAGGACTAGGGATTAGTCTGTACGATGCCAGTCACCAAACCCCAGATCGTGCACATTCCCGGCCTAACCCCCGGGCCAAATCATCAAACCAATGGTCCAATAGCGTTGTCCCAAGTAGCTAAAAATAGATTCCCTCAGCTAAGACCCCCCACGAGACTCAGACAAACAAACTACTATTTAATAATTAGAATTATACTAGCAGTGAACTATCATTGGCATATTTTTTTATTTTATCTGCACTAAAACTCATTCAAATTTACACCAAAGTTAGAACATGGTTATGGAAATGAGAGCTTCTGGGCAGAAGGTATTTATACCTTTTCCAAAACCGTCGCAAGGAATTGAAAAGTCTCGTCGCTCGGTTTCAGCATGTTCGCGGAAAAACTTTGATGTATCAATGATAAATAGGAACACATATATTTGTGCAGTTCATTGGCCAGGTGAGAAAGGGCCCATTGATAAAGGGCCAAAGTGGTAAAGGGCCTTCTTGCTGCATTGTCCCGGGGGGATGGTAACAGCAAGAATTGATCCATGCATAAGGTCAGGGCCGTAGCGAAGGGATATTGATTGTGGGGGGGGGGCGTTTGCTGAGTAATAATAATATAGTTGTAACATGTTTTAATTTGACCTTAGGGATTTGCCATAAATTAGTAGGGGATGGGAGTGGAGGTGGAAATTTTCAATGGATAATGAATTGATGAAATGACCCTCCTCCCCATGTACGAGTTGGAAAATTTGTGATCCTAACCTGGGGCTCGTCTGACCCTCCCCCTGCCGATATAATATCCCTGAGTTGTTTTACAGCAGTAGTATGAAAATGTATCTCTCCACTGTCACATCTTTCGCTTCACTAAAATCCTTCAACCACCTTTCCCTCCTTTAAATTTCTTTCAAACTTCAACTTAACATATCGTCCCAATCTAAACTATTATGAATTTAGTACTTCGTACACAGTATTGACTACATTTTATCCCCGAGCCGGTGCGAAGCGCCATGCAAAGCGCCGTGCGAGGGTACTAATTCCGCTCGGATATTTACGCCCGGGTATGTGAAAACATTGTGGAATGCATTGTCGTCCGTCATTTTTTTTGTCATGGACAGGACAGGACTGGACCTTTTCGTAAGTTATGCACATGCGCAAGTTCAAGCCGAGAGAAAACTGGTAACTAGCAACATCATGATTGGCTAAGACAACGATTTTGTTTTTATTGTATACGTCAGAAAAATAACTGCCATCTAGGCATTTTATTTTGGCATTGATATGAAAACTTTTTTCAAGTCGGGACATATTAATTCAGACAAATATTAAGTCTCCAAAACAAGATAAATGAAACATTTTTAGAGGACTTTTCATTTACTAAATTCATGGATTATTAAAACATAACATCTCGGTATTGGAACTTTGTTTAAGAATGCTAACTCTGATCTAAGATTGTTCATTGTAGCGCACTGATTGCACATCTTCTCGTCCACTTTCGCATCCCAGCTAGTCTTAGCTAAACACAGTTCTTGAAAGAGTATTTTCAACTTGATTGTGAATGGCACCCAATGGATCCAAAATCTTTGAGGACCACTTTAAAAACGAACGTTTTGTCATAGGTAAAGATTTAGCATGCTCGATCAGTTCCTCGAATTTGAATAACAACATATCAGTGTCCCATATATTTCCCAGAACTTTAATTTGTGTTTTACTCGTTGGTGCGGACTCTTTTGTGATCGATTCCTTTGCATACGATAAATCCTCCTCGATAACGCCAGATTTACTCTCTGGAAAGCTTAAAACGACTTTAACTTCTAAGGCATTTATAGATTGCATCAAACTGTTCGAATTTGAATGCCACTTTCCTAAATTGAATTCGCCGGTTGACATTATTTCTTTGGATTCTTCGTAAATTTGGAATGCTTTTTTGTCATTCTGCGCCCCCGACACCAAATCATCAACATACAGGGATTCGTGTAAATGTTCTACCATTTCCGGATTAGTTGCTCGCCGGGTGTCGAGATGATGATTAATAGTTGCTCCTAAAATCGCTGGAGACGGCCGTAGACCAAAAACTAATCGGCAAAATCGCAGTTGAACTAGTTCAGGATCATGATGTTCAATGTTTGTGAACCACGAAAAGCGTAGCATATCGCGATCTTTGGCGCTGATCCCTACCATTAGGAAAGCCTTTTCGATGTCCGCCAGCAAGCCAACGGGATGAACTCTGAACTTTACAAGCATTTCAAAAATCTGAGGAATATAATTAGGTCCAGTCAGCAAAGAGTCATTAAGTGAATGTTCTCGATCCGCTGCCGTTGCCGAACCATCACATACAACTCGTAACTTGGTTGTAACTTTGTCCTTTCGGACAACTCCATGATGAGGAAGGTAATACATCGCCTCTTGATTCTTGTCGTCTTCCTTGGCTGGGACTTCCTCCACAATACCTGCCTGAATTTGATCTTCGATGTACTTGTTATACTCTGCCATGAGCTATTATCCTCTCGAACAACATGCCCCGTAAGTATGCTCCAATAGAAATCGGCCCCTACTAGAATGTCAATGTTCATGTAGAATGTCAATGTTTATTATTTACTTGTTGTGAAGGATTGCTAAACGATCTCATTCGCTGCACTCACTCGTTTGTTTAGCGATCCTTCACAACTTGTAAATAGAAATTGTACGCACTCACCAACCACAAAGTAATCTATATATATTGGTTAACATCACAACTGTGTTAAAAGGGGATATTAAGTTTACTTAAACTTTGTGTCCTTAGGATTAATCTACCTGATCCTTCACAACTCGTTAATAGAAATCATACGCACTCACCAACCATAAAGTAATCTATATAATTATATTGGTTAACATCACAACTGTATTAAAAGGAGCTTATTGTATAATGCTACCTACACTAGGCCCTCACGTTTGAGATATATTTTCAGATTTGGCCAAAAGTGTTAATCTTCTATTTCAATTAAACCTATTGGTCGTCAAATGACAGTATTATTCTGTGACACAAACAAAAATGTTGAAGGTTTAGCAAGAATATCATTAAAGAAAGCTCCGTTGTATGTGGGAGTTGATGACAATAACGAAACGTGCCATTTACAATAGTAGGCTTAGAACAGGTTCGTTTATGGAACTTACTTACTGCGTTTGACTAGATTGCATGTAGATTGTGTTATTGTCCTGTTGTATAAAGGTACGTTTACACTTTGCCTAGTCTTTTCGCGCTCAACATTGTAAACATGACGCTGGGTTTTAGCGAAATCACCGAAGTGAGAGTTTTATTGCGTTTTTCTCAGCTAAAGCGACTATATTACCATAAAAGAAAACACTTGAGGCTAAAAATACTTAGGATAAACCTCTTTGATTCGAATTTCAGCGAGAACATGAATAAATAAATGGTAAGAAATTGTTTTTGAGGCTAAATACACTTCACTTGCGTGTTGTTCGCTGAGAGTCTGTCAATGTCAATGTCAAATGCCAAATTGATGTGTGAAAAGGCAAAAAGCGAATGTGGTTGAAATTCCTTCAAAATTGTTTCCACTTTTCATTATCTAAATCTCAATTATTAAGAAATTTCCTTTCTTATTAATGCGACTTGAACATCGGTATGCTGATAATATTGGTATAATTTTCCCGGTATACCGATACCGAAAATTTCTTATTCTGAATATCGCTAATGAGCGCCACATCAAAAGCACTGCATGCGCTGTAGTGCTCAAATGAGTAAATACGGTATGTCTCCTTTATAGAGGTCACTACGATGACATCACTTTAGAGTCCACTGAAAGTTTTAAGTTATCGCAGTATAGGTAGTCATGGTATTTCAAATACATGGCGATCCTTTGTGGTAGATTCTCTCTAGCCCAACAATAATTTTTTGCAATTTAATTTCTTTGTAGAGATATACTTAGTGCTTCAAAGACTGGGAGTGGAAAGACTCTAGCGTTTTTAATCCCAGCGATTGAGCTAGTGTTCAAACTTCAGTTCAAGCCGAGAAACGGTAAGATCGTGTTTGTGTATATAAGGTCTATGAGGACGTTCATGTTCTTTGAAGCAATATGCCCAATATTTAGAACATTTACCATTATACGCGATACTCATACACCACACTTGTATATATACATGAACATGAGGTTGGCTCTTGGCAACTAACTGCATCATGGACAAGCTCTGCATGGCCTGAACTACACTGGGTGCAAGGTCATAGGTTTGATTATAGGCTAGATATACTTTGCTTGCATGTTCTTCCCTGAGAGTCTGTCTTTATCTCTATAATAAGCAAATTGTATCATGGTTGGTTTGTTTGTACGATTTTTATTATTTACTTGTTGTGAAGGATTGCTAGACGAACTCATTCGCTGCACTCACTCGTTTGTTTAGCAATCCTTCACAACTTGTAAATAGAAATTGTACGCATGCACTCGCCAACCATAAAGTAATCCATATATATTGGTTAACATCACAACTGTACTAAAAGGGGATATCAAGTTTACTTAAGCTTTGGGTCCTTAGGATTAATCTACCTGATCCTTCACAACTCGCAAATAGAAATCGTACGCACTCACCAACCATGAAGTAATCTATATATACTGGTTAACATCACAACTGTATTAAAAGGGGATATTAAGTTTACTTAAGTTTTGGGTCCTCAGGATCACCTACCTGGATAGATTTAGAACATTGTTGCTGGACTACTATCACAACGCTGCCAAGACATTTTATGATGTGGACGACGCCAGAACGTGGAGAACAGTCTGCTTGAAATGCAACACATCACGCAGACTCATGCAGCCATTAACGTGCTGCTATTAGTACATGTACATTATCAGTTATAATTTAAATATTAGTTATGTGTTTTCTATATTCAAGGGCCCACAGTAATTGGTTTTAAACTGTTGTGGTGTCCCCGCCTTTTTGTTGTTGTTACCTTCTTGTTCAACCTTGAAACGTGGAGGCCTGGCGCTTTTGCTGTGTTTCGATAAGTATTGTCTAGCTCTAGGCCAAGCTTTTAAGCAATTTTCCGTATTTTCCAATATTGTGCTCATAAATTTCAAACTATTTTAAAATGAAGATATATGATTGTAAAATTTAAACCGTCCTAGTTTTAACCGTCAAGGGTGCATGTCAAGGGGGCGTTAAAGTTTGCGCGTTTTGGGGTTGACCAGGAATGGTTTGTGTTTTACGTGTTGATTGTTAAGTAATTATAGGCGAAGCTAAATAAATAAATAAAAAACCCGAAAAATACAATAAAAACTTCAAGTTTCGAGCAAAGACCCTGGAAATTTTGAAGTTTCTACTAACTTCCAGGTAGTTATATATTTTAGGTGGATTCATCGTAAGACCCGAAGCTTGCAGTATAGACACTTAGCCTACACTGTTTTGAAACATCAATGTATTGTATAATTAGTTTGGCAAAATTATATTAAAAATTTGGTGACTTTCCCTGGTGAGAAATGCTGATGTTATGAGTATTTCTATTTCAAAATACGACAACAACCTAGTAGATGATTTTCAGTTCAGCATTTTTGACTAGCTTTTCAACCAAGAAAGCCTATTACATGCACAATGAATGATCCCATCACACTGATTTTGACATACACAATTGGGAAGATTGTGAATTTGAATATGTGATCATTAGCTGATTACCATTACATAGTAAAACAAAAATTACTTTTCATATTTCAGTTAAAAGTATTGAATGAATCCAATGTTGTTGAGAACTCAGACAGTGCAAAAGAGAATGAATCTGAAGAACACACTCCTTTCAACCCAACAGGTACAGATTAACCTTGTTAATACGGTCAATAACGGTCAATACGAATGAGCGCCACCCTCAAATAGGTGTCACACTTATTCACAACAATTGTGGCGCTTAAGGTGGCTCAATACAGTTTTCTATAAAATGGAAAATTCACGAATTTTTGGACAAGTATTACTTGTTAAAAAACAAAAAGTATCTTATTGATGTAAAACAACATCGGAAGGGTTTGAATTTTTCACAAAAGTTACGCAACTGCCGTTGCTATGGCAAAAATAACGTTTCAAGATGGCGGATATTTTGGCTTTAAAGTAATTTAACTCGAAAACGACATTGGTGACCCCCAAATTTTATTTCATAAAATGATTTCTCTTAGTATACTCAATAATTTTTACAATTTAAAAAAATTCTGTTGAGCGAGAAAAAAATTATTACGAATAATCACAATTACTTAATTGAAAAATTTTGGCTCAACAGAATTTTTTTTAAATTGTGAAAATAATTCAGTATACTGAGAGAAATCATTTTATGAAATAAAATTTGGGGGTCACCGATGTCGTTTTCAAGTTAAATTACTTTAAAGCCAAAATATCCGCCATCTTGGAACGTCATTGTTGCAGTTGCGTAACTTTTGTGAAAAAATTCAAACGCTTCAGATGTCGTTTTACATCAGCGAGATACTTTTTGTTTTTTAACAAGTAATACTTGTCCAATAATTGGGATCTAAATCGTGAATTTCCCATTTTATAAAAAACTGTATTGAGCCACCTTAATCAAATACTGTAAGACAGAATTGTTGGATCTGAAAACAACTACAGTAAATCTCAATCTTTAATCAGCCTCAGACATTAATTATCCTGTACTACAGTGTTTTAAGTTCAGAATGAGTATATTTCAATGCTCTGTCATTAAACTCCCTGTCCAGAACTTTGGAAATGCGCATTTCCATTGTGGAGGCAAGTACAAATGGAATAGTTTTTAAAGAGCGCCATCCTGAAGAGGAGAAGAAGGAGATACCAAAAATATCGGTATGGAATCCAATATACCGGAATTTTTTGGTACACCGAAATTTTCCATATGTCAAAATTATCGATTTTGTTGTGGTACAATGCAAAAAAGTAGTGTTTGTCTACACTCGTGTGGTACAATCAAATAGCGAATGCCAAATTGATGTGTGAAAAGGCAAAAAGCGAATGTGGTTGAAATTCCTTCAAAATTGTTTCCACTTTTCATTATCTAAATCTCAATTATTAAGAAATTTCCGTTCTTATTAATGCGACTTGAACTTCGGTATGCTGATAATATTGGTATAATTTTCCCGGTATACCGATACCGAAAATTTCTTATTCTGAATATCGCTAATGAGCGCCACATCAAAAGCACTGCGCTGTAGTGCTCAAATGAGTAAATACGGTATGTCTCCTTTATAGAGGTCACTACGATGACATCACTTTAGAGTCCACTGAAAGTGTTAAGTTTTTAGTGTCTATTAACGACGTACCACTACATTTTACATGCGCTGAATGAAACAAGCAGAAAATTATTTCATACACAAGATGTCTTCACTTGATCAGCAGGGTGTCTGTAATACAGATCACGTTCAATTTCTATGCATTTTCTCTCTCAGGGTTGAGATTTAGGTATCTGCATTAGAGTCTGAGGTGTCGACGTTGGAAAGGTTCGACAGCATAAGAGATTTATCTTCAAAGATATTAACTATAGTTTTACTTTAGCATTATCAACAAGTGATGATACATTGTTTGAGTCATTGAAAGAAAGTGTGAAACATTGAAGGCTATTTCATAGATGTACTTTACAAATATGACTGAAATTCAACTCAAGAGTATTGTACCATTGCTCAATGGAAGGTTTGTATAATTATGTACACATGCATATTGTTGAATCTTAGCATACATAGCAGTTGTGGAAAAATATGCCTTCTGAAACTGTTACTTCGCAGTTTTTAATGCCTTTCTTTGTGGTAGATTTCACTAGCCTAAACTTCAAGTGGTTATATAATTAACGTTATCGCAGTATAGGTAGTCATGGTATTTCAAATACATGGCGATCCTTTGTGGTAGATTCTCTCTAGCCCAACAATAATTTTTTGCAATTTAATTTCTTTGTAGAGATATACTTAGTGCTTCAAAGACTGGGAGTGGAAAGACTCTAGCGTTTTTAATCCCAGCGATTGAGCTAGTGTTCAAACTTCAGTTCAAGCCGAGAAACGGTAAGATCGTGTTTGTGTATAAGGTCTATAAGGACGTTCATGTTCTTTCAAGCAATATGCCCAATATTTAGAACATTTACCATTATACGCGATACTCATACACCACACTTGTATATATACATGAACATGAGGTTGGCTCTTGGCAACTAACTGCATCATGGACAAGCTCTGCATGGCCACAGACTGCATAGGTTTGATTATAGGCTAGATATACTTTGCTTGCATGTTCTTCCCTTAGAGTCTGTCTTTATCTCTATAATAAGCAAATTGCATCATGGTTGGTTTGTTTGTACGATTTTTATTATTTACTTGTTGTGAAGGATTGCTAAACGAACTCATTCGCTGCACTCACTCGTTTGTTTAGCGATCCTTCACAACTTGTAAATAGAAATTGTACGCATGCGCTCGCCAACCATAAAGTAATCTATATATATATTGGTTAACATCATAACTGTAATAAAAAGGGATGTTAAGTTTACTTAAGCTTTGGGTCCTTAGGATTAATCTACCTGATCCTTCACAACTCGTTAATAGAAATCGTACGCACTCACCAACCCCGAGCCAACGGTGCGAAGCGCCGTTCCGAGCGATAGCCCGTGGCGAGGGTACTAATTCCGCTGTGCTATTTATTACACCCGAGAAGAAAGGAAAGCTATGCGAAACCAAAGTTCCTGGCGTGTGGCTATGTTTCCTGGGTTCATGGGTGAACATTGTCGCGAATTTCGCGGACGTGTTGTGGACATCGCGTGGGCTGTTAATGTGCGAAGATTTTATAAACATGAGAAATTTTGGCAGAATTTTCGCTTAACTTCTTCGCTCCATATTTTTTTTCTTATCTCAAAAGAATCATCATACATTACAGTTTTAAAATAGCAAGTTTATTTTCCCTTTATTACCTTGTAGCGTAACATTTTTCTTCGCCTTGACGTACGAACGCGAAGCTTAAACTCTCTAATTATATACTTTCAGCCGCAAGATTTCATTTTAAAAAAGGAATTTATAGGTAAATGCAGTTTTGTTTTATGAACTTTACGAAACGTTTTATATTGAAAGGACGGTTGAATTTTTCAATTTTACTTTTAAATAAATATTAGAATGCATAATAACATACCTAGTACATGATATATTTCAGTACTCTAATTTTTACTTTAAATATAATATTTTAACTACAATGCTGGGGTTTTGTAATGCAATTTGAACGCTAAAAACTGTAAAAAGAATTTTCTTACTGATCGTGTTGCCACAGAATAGATAATACATCGGAAGGATATCTTGAGTCGGTGCCTTTGATGTTTTTGTCCGCAAAAAATTTAATTGCTGACGCCAACCACCCATCCTGGCTAGTACAGCCGGAAGTTTTTATAGGTAAAAAGTGCCGTTGTACTAGCCAGGATGGCGAATGATGGCGTCAGACTTATCGCGCATGACGCGAAAAGCGCGGACAGATTTTTGCTCGAGTTGGACGTCTGGTATATATTTCTATTCTGTGGTGTTGCCATGACTACAGTGCTTCCACAGTTTGAAACAAATTTCTATTGTTTATCCTTGCAAAAATCCTTAAAAATTATTGATATAATTCCTTTATATTTAAATTTCGTTCAGTTTTCCTTTGATTAAAATTATAATGCACATTGAGATGAACGGGAAGACTTAGTAGTTACGTCAAGCACTACTTTTAAATGGTAATAGCCTTGGGAGGAGGGGTAGGAGGCGAGGGGGGGTTCCACATCGTTTTCGCAGCCAACGTTTTGTCTGAAATCCAGATAACACACTCGGTTAGTAGGTTACTAATTTACCCAATGCCATTTCCAGCAGTAAAAATTCTGGTGCAACTGCCATATTTCCCAGTTAAACAATTAAAAAACCCTACCCCTGTTTACGAAGAGCTTAGAAATGATTAGGAATTGTCAATGTTTTGCTGTGGCGAGGGGTTGCTCCATGCATGTATTTCTAGTCTATATATATTGGTTAACATAACAACTGTATTAAAAGGAGCTTATTGTATAATACTACCTACACTAGATCCTCACGTTTGAAATATATTTTTCAGATTTGGCCAAAAGTGTTAATCTTCTATTTCAATTAACCTATTGGTTGTCAAATGACAGTATTATTCTGTGACACAAACAAAAATGTTGAAGATTTAGCAAGAATGTCATTAAATTAAAGAAAGCTCCGTTGTATGTGGGAGTTGATGACAATAACGAAACATGCCGCAAAGTCGGAAACTTAGGACAGGTTGGTTTATGGAACTTACTCACTGCGTTTGATGAGATTGCATGTAGATTGTGTTATTGTCCTGTTGTATAAAGGTACGTTTACACACATGGCGATTATAGACACTTTCCGAATTTACTGGCTGGCAATGAAAAACTGCCTATTTACAATGGATTACATTGTCCTTCAAACGATCGAAGCTAGAAAATAACGTTAAACCTGGACAATATGTTTAAGAACTATTTATTTGTGTAAATTTGTTGTACCTTATAAATAAATTGTTTAATAAAACGTTAATCCGTGTGTTAATTAATTCCAGTCAAGCGCCGCTAACTACTAGACGCGTTTCAATGTTTTGCCTTAAAAATGCATACATTTTCGTATTCGTAAAACCCCCTTTATCCGTCCAGGACGTACTATGGAAAGAATTCGTTGAAGCTGTTCGCGTGATGAAGCTAAGCTATCATAGACAAGCCGTGGAACACTATAAAACCTTGGAAAAGAATCACGAAGCAACACTGAATCTCTTTATGGATCTAAAAGACGGCTCAAGGTTGCTACGTTCTGTATGTACGCTTCTGTACGTACACCCTTGTACGTACACTATGTACGTATGCTTCTGTACGTAAAGGCCGGCCTCCACTTGCACGTACGCACGCACAATTGCACGCACGTACGTGTTTATACTTTCGTGAAATGTGATTGGTTAAAAACTTGACGGCCGCACAGAAAGTAGAATACAGTTCTACTGTCATACGTACAAAAAGTTAGCCGCGACGGTCAAGATTAGCGATCATTTTCGAGTCACAGAGCATGCGCAAAATCGGCCGCGCTGGCCGTACGTGCAAGTGCTCTGTGACTCGAAAATGATCGCTAATATTGACCGTCACGGTTAACTTTTTGTACGTATGACAGTAGAACTGTATTCTACTTTCTGTGCGGCCGTCAAGTTTTTAACCAATCAAATTTCACGAAAGTATAAACACATACGTGCGTGCAATTGTGCGTACATACGTGCAAGTGGAGGCCGGCCTTTAAGCTTCTGTACGTACATCCCCGTACGTACGCTCTTTACGTACGCTCTGTACATACGCTCTGTACGCACACTCTGTACGCACACTATGTACGCACACCCTCAAGGCTGTTTTCCACTTCGAACGTATCGTAACGTACCGTAGCATTTGCTTTTGTGTCGAAGCCATTAGTTCTACCCGAGTGCTCAGGAAACAAAGAGATACGCTACGTTTCGCAACGATACGGTTGAAGTGGAAAACAGCCTTTAGTACGTACATAGTACGTACATCCTAATGACGTCATTAATTACCTAAGATGACATCATTGTACCTGAATACTTATTACTTCCGTTGGTTGTATGACGTCATTTCTCACTATGATGACTGAATACTAATTACTTCCGTCCCTGTATGTATGGGTTAACCTACTCTTCCTGTAGTAACACTGGGCAAATAAAAGACTGCCCTTGCTGGACATTCACTCAAAACATCGTAGTTCTTGCTGAACTTTTCAGGCAGTTTGGAAATAAAGACCCAAAACTTATCGCATAGACGCGACCTACACTGGCCCCTGGTAATAGACAACTTTCATAATAGTGACTAATTTAAATAAGCTTTTATGTGCATTTTAATAAGCCTTTCTGGCCTTGTTTGTGTCTGTAATTTTAAAGAATCTTTGCTTGATAATGAGGCCAGAAAGGCTCATTTAGATGCAAATAAAATAATATTTAAAACGGTGGCCATTATGAAAGTGGGCTATATCTTCCCTACTCACCAGTAATATCATTTTGAACCGCCATCTGTTTCCTGGCCTTCTTTCTCCTGGTTTCGGTAGAGCCATCTTCCTGCCCAGATATCTTATGTTTTAATGGTTTTTAACCATATTTCCAACAGAATACTAGTCTAAAGTACTCTATTTATACGTATTCTTCTTTTCGATAACATCTTGGATTTAAAAACTCTAGTTTTCGAAAACCACTAGGTATTTTTTATATACAATTCTGTCCATGATGATAAATGTTTCTATTACATGTATTTTCCACCAAACACAATGTGAATACATATAGTGAACAGTTTAGTCACTCTAATACCTGTCTTTGCTTTTAAAGTTGACCACCATGTGCTGCATTGTACTGCACTAAAGGAAACCACTTATCTGAGTGAAACCACTTATTAGTGCCAACATGCATTTATGTTGACCACCAACTGCTCGCTGTGTGACCTTTCTTATGTTTAATTCTTAGATTTCTTCGTCAACTTGGGGTTTCTATATCCAGTACCAAACCCTCCACCACCTCCACGCTTACGAGATCGCTCTCCTTTACTGCTGCGGACAGCCGGTTTGTTCTAGTTAAGCATATTTTGCTAACAGTTTGTTAGTTAAGATTTGGTATAGTAACACTAACAGACAAACGTTGTCAAAGCATCCGCAGTGGAGAATTAGGTTTAAGTGAGAATACGTATATACTTCAAATATAAAATATTTCATCACTGGATATTCATCAACACTTTGGTGCATCAACACATTGGTGCCTGAACATGTTGAACTATTCGTCAGACACAAATCTACAGCAACGTATCCAAGAACGTGCACAATCCAACCTCTCTAATATGGACACTTCTCTAATATGAACACCTTTCTAATATGAACACCTCTCTAATACGGACACTTTTCTAATACGGATGTTACTCTGATATGAACACCTCTCTAATACGGACACCTCTCTAATACAATATCTGGCTGATATGAACACCTCTTTAATACGGAGACCTTTCTGATACAACAACTCTTTAATACGGAGACATTTCTGATACGGACACCTCATTAATATGAACACCTCTCTAAAACGGACACCTAGCTTTCTAATACGGACATATCTCTGATATAAACACCTCTAATACGGACCACTTTCTAATACGGATATCTCTCTGATATGAACACCTCTGTATTAGAACAACTCCCTAATACAATATCTGGCTCAAGCTCGTTACCAGGCTCTTTTTTATGTGGCTGATATGAACACCTCTCTAATACAGACACCTCTCTAATACGAATATCTCTCTGATATGAAACCTTCTTCAACACGGACACCTTTCTAATACGGATATCTTCTCTGATATGAACCCCTATCTAAAAAGGACACCTCTCTAATACGAAAATATCGCTGATATGAACACTTCTCCGATATGGACACCTGCCTAATACAGACACCTTTCTAATACGGACACCTCTTTAATATTTTCATATTTCTAGTACGAACATCTCTCCAACACACACAACTCGCTAAGTACGGACATCTCTCTAATATGAACAGCTCTCCAATACAGACACTTCTCTAACACTGTATGAACAACTCTCTAGTACGGACACCTCTCTAACACAGACACCTATACAATACGGACACCTCTCTAATACATATACTTCTCTAATACGGAAGTCTCTCCAATACGTACACCTCTCTAATACAGACACCTCTCCAATACGGACATCTCTCTAATACAAATACCTCTCCAATACGGACATTTTTCTAATACGGACACGTCTCTAATACGAACATATCTCCGATATGAACACCTCTCTAATACAGACACCTCTTTAATACGAATATCTGTCTGATATGAACACCTCTTTAATACGGACACCTTTCTAATACGGACATCTCATTAATATGAACACCTCTCTCATACGGACACCTAGCTTTCTAATACGAACATATCTCTGATATGAACACCTCTCTAATACGGACACATTTCCAGTACGGACACCTCTCTAATACAGACACCTGGTATACAATACGGACACCTCTCAAATACAGACACCTCTCCAATACGGGCATCTCTCTAATAAAAACACCTCTCCAATACGGACACTTTTCTAATACGGACACGTCTCTAATACGAACATATCTCTGATATGAACACCTCTCTAATACAGACACCTCTTTAATACGAATATCTCTTTGATATGAACACCTCTCAAATATGGACACCTTTCTAATACGGATATTGCTCTGATATGAACACCTCTCTAATACAGACACCTCTTTAATCCGAATATCTCTCTGGTATGAACACCTCTCTAATACTGATCCCTTTGTAAGACGGATATTACTCTGATATGAACACCTCTGTAATATGAACACGTCTCCAATACGGACACCTTTTCAATACGGGCATCTCTCTAATACAATCACCTCTCCAATACGGACACTTTTCTAATACGGACACGTCTCTAATACGAACATATCTCTAATATGAACACCTCTCTAATGCAGACACCTCTTTAATACGGATATCTCTCTGATGTGAACACCTCTCACATACGAACCCCTTTCTAATACGGATATTAATCTGATATGAACACCACTCTAATACCGACACCCCTTTAATAAGAATATCTTTCTGATCTGAACTCCTCTCAAATATGGACCCCTTTCTAATACGCATATTACTCTGATATGAATACCTCTCTAATACAGACACCTCTTTAATCCGAATATCTCTCTGGTATGAACACCTCTCTAATACTGATCCCTTTGTAAGACGGATATTACTCTGATATGAACACCTCTCTAATATGAACACGTCTCCAATACGGACACCTTTTCAATACGGACATCTCTCTAATACAAACACCTCTCCAAAACGGACATTTTTCTAATACGGACACGTCTCTAATACGAACATATCTCTAATATGAACACCTCTCTAATGCAGACACCTCTTTAATACGGATATCTCTCTGATGTGAACACCTCTCACATACGAACCCCTTTCTAATACGGATATTAATCTGATATGAACACCACTCTAATACCGACACCCCTTTAATAAGAATATCTTTCTGATCTGAACTCCTCTCAAATATGGACCCCTTTCTAATACGCATATTACTCTGATATGAATACCTCTCTAATACAGACACCTCTTTAATCCGAATATCTCTCTGGTATGAACACCTCTCTAATACTGATCCCTTTGTAAGACGGATATTACTCTGATATGAACACCTCTGTAATATGAACACGTCTCCAATACGGACACCTTTTCAATACGGGCATCTCTCTAATACAATCACCTCTCCAATACGGACACTTTTCTAATACGGACACGTCTCTAATACGAACATATCTCTAATATGAACACCTCTCTAATGCAGACACCTCTTTAATACGAATATCTCTCTGATATGACCACCTCTCAAATACGGACCCCTTTCAAATACTGATATTAATCTGATATGAACACCTCTCTAATACCGACACCCCTTTAATACGCATATCTTTCTGATGTGAACACCTCTGAAATATGGACCCCTTTCTAATACGGATATTATTCTGATATGAACACCACTCTAATACCGACACCTCTTTAAAGAGGTGTTCATATCAGACAGATATTCGTATTAAAGAGGTGTCTGTATTACAGAGGTGTTCATTTCGGAGATATGTTCGTATTAGAGACGTGTCCGTATTAGAAAAGTGTCCGTATTGCAGAGGTGTTTGTATTAGAGAGATGTCCGTATTGGAGAGGTGTCTCTATTAGAGAGGTGTACGTATTGAAGAGATCTCCGTATTAGAGAAGTATCTGTATTAGAGAGGTGTCAGTATTGTATAGGTGTCTGTATTAGAGAGGTGTCCGTACTAGAGAGGTGTCCGGATTAGAGAGATGTTCATATTAAAGAGGTGTCCGTATTAGAAAGGTGTCGGCATTAGGCAGGTGTCCATATCAGAAAGCTGTTCATATCAGCGATATTTTCGTATTAGAGAGGTGTCCTATTTAGATAGATTTTCAAGTCAGAGAAGGTATCCGTATTTGAAAGGTGTCCGTATTGAAGAAGAGTTCATATCAAAGAGATATTCGTATTAGAGAGGTGTCGGTATTAGAGAGGTGTTCATATCAGCTAGATAGAAAAGAACCTGGAAAAGAGCTTGAGCCAGATATTCTATTAGAGAGTTTTCCGTATTAGAGAGGTGTTCATATCAGAGAGATATCCGTATTAGAAAGGGGTGTATTAGAGAGGTGTTCATATCAGAGATATGTCCGTGTTAGAAAGCTGGGTGTCCGTATTACAGAGGTGTTCATATCAGACAGATATTCGTTTTAAAGAGGTGTCTGTATTAGTGAGGTGTTCATTTCGGTGTTCAGTCACGTCGTTGTCGAACTGGCAACCAATCCAATTTGATGACGTCCTCGATCGTGGAGAACCTCCCATTAATAAATGACGCGCAGGCGTTCTGAACACATTGTAGACGTTTTAACTGGTATTCTGGCAGAGGATCATAAACGATGTCGCAATAATCCATTTTAGAAATAACCAGCATTTCAACAAGCTGTTTGCGGATGTTGTAAGGTGTAACATTTTTTATCTTACGTAGAGTAGCAGTGTTGCATAGCATGAAGACAATAAATGACGGACGTGTTCGCTCCAATCTAATAATTCAGTAAAATGTACTCCAAGTAGTTTTACGGACTCAACACGTTCGATGACATTAGCCCCCAAATTAAGATGTATCTCTTTATTGCAAAGGGAGTGAACTCGGGACATTTGGGCTGTAGATATCAGAAGACTTTTGGTTTTCTTTGGGTTCAAAGCAAGATTTGAGTCATTGGACCAGGTGTTAAGGGATTGTAATGTTCTTTCCATTTCCAAAATAGTACCGTCAAGATCTTTAACCTTCCCAGAGTCTAAAACAGTTGTGTCGTCAGCATACTGATAACACGTATGAGGTATACTCAGGTCTGATACATAGAGATTGAAAATAAAAGGACCAAGGACAGAACTTTGAGGTACACCAAAGTGAGTTTCAACAAGGGTTGATTGTTGGTCATCGAGTTGAACGTATTGATAGCGATCAGTTAAATAGCTGACCATCCAGTAAAGAAAATTATCGGAGAAACCTAATTTGTGTAATTTACACAGCACTGTCTTGAAATTAAGCGTATCGAATGCTTTGGAAAAATCGGCTAAAAGCATTAATGTTACCTCACCACTCTTTTGTGCCTTTAAAAGATCGTCCCTAATTCCCATCAGTACAGTGGCGGTCGAATGCCCTTTGCGGAATCCTGACATTCTACTGCCAAGTAGAATGTTCCAGGTGTCTAGGTGTGTATAGGTGTCTGTATTAGAGAGGTATCCGTACTGGAGAGGTGCCCGTATTAGAGAGGTGTCAGTATTAGAGAGATGTCCGTATTAGAGAGTTGTTCATACAGTGTTAGAGAAGTGTCTGTATTCGAGAGCTGTGCATATTAGAGAGATGTCCGTACTTAGCGAGTTATTTGTGTTGGAGAGATGTCCGTATTAGAGAGATGTTCATATTAAAGAGGTGTCCGTATTAGAAAGGTGTCTGGGAACGAGCTTGAGCCAGATATTGTATTAGAGAGTTGTTCTAATACAGAGGTGTTCATATCAGAGAGATATCCGTATTAGAATGGGCTCTCTATTAGAGAAGTGTCTGTATTCGAGAGCTGTGCATATTAGAGAGATGTCCGTACTTAGCGAGTTATCTGTGTTAGGCAGGTGTCCATATCAGAGAGGTGTTCATATCAGCGATATTTTCGTATTAGGGAGGTGTCCTTTTTAGCTAGGCGTTCATATCGGAGACGATATCCGTATTAGAAAGGTATCCGAGTTGAAGAAGAGTTCATATCAGAGAGATATTCGTATTAGAGATGTGTCTGTATTAGAGAGGTGTTCATATCAGCCAGATAGAAAAGAGCCTGATAAGGAGCTTCGACAAGATATTGTATTAGAGAGGTGTCCTTATCAGAGAGATATCCGTATTAGAAAGGTGTCCGTGTTGAAGAAGTGTTCATATCAGAGAAATATTCGTATTTGAGATGTGTCTGTATTAGAGAGGTGTTCATATCAGCCAGATAGAAAAGAGCCTGATAAGGAGCTTCAACAAGATATTGTATTAGAGAGGTGTCCTTATCAGAGAGATATCCGTATTAGAAAGGTGTCCGTGTTGAAGAAGTGTTCATATCAGAGAGATATTCGTATTAGAGAGGTGTCTGAATTAGAGAGGTGTTCATATCAGCAAGATAGAAAAGAGCCTGATAAGGAGCTTCAACAAGATATTGTATTAGAGAGGTGTCCTTATCAGAGAGATATCCGTATTAGAAAGGTGTCCGTGTTGAAGAAGTGTTCATATCAGAGAGATATTCGTATTAGAGAGGTGTCTGAATTAGAGAGGTGTTCATATCAGCCAGATAGAAAAGCGCCTGGGAACGACCTTGAGCCAGATATTGTATTGGAGAGTTATCCATATTAGAGAGGTGTTCGTATCAGAGAGATATCCGTATCAGAATGGGGTCTCTATTAGAGAGGTGTTTATATCGGAGATATGCACGTATTGGAGAGATCTCCGCATTAGAGAAGTATCTGTGTTAGAGTGGTATCCGTATTGTATAGGTGTCTGTATTAGAGAGGTGTCCGCAATAGAGGTGTCAGTTTTAGAGAGATGTCCGTATTAGAGAAGTGTCTGTATTGGAGAAGTGTCTGTATTGGAGAGCTCTTCATATTAGAGAGATGTCCGTACTTAGCGGGTTGTTTGTGTTGGAGAGATGTCCGTATTAGAGAGATGTTCATATTAAAGAGGTGTCCATATTAGAAAGGTGTCTGTATTAGGCAGGTGTCCATATCAGAGACGTGTTCGTATCAGCGATATTTTCATATTAGAGAGGTGTCCTTATTAGATAGATGTTCATATCAGAGAAGATATCCGTATTAGAAAGGTGTCTGTGTTGAAGAAGAGTTCATATCAGAGATATTCGTATTAGAGAGGTGTCTGGATTAGAGAGGTGTTCATATCAGCAAGATAGAAAAGAGTCTGGAAACGAGCTTGAGCCAGATATTGCATTAGAGAGTTGTCCGTATTAGTGCAGTGTTTATATCAGAGATATGTCCGTGTTAGAAAGCTAGATGTCCGTTTTAGAGAGGTGTTCATATTAATGAGGTGTCCGTATCAGAAAGGTCTCCATATTAAAGAGCTGTTCATATCAGACAGGTATTTGTATCAGAAAGGTCTCCGTATTAAAGAGGTGTTCATATCAGCCAAATATTGTATTAGAGAGGTGTCCGTGTTAGAGAATTGTTCATATCATAGTAATATTCGTATTAGAAAAGTGTCCGTATTAGAGAGGTGTTCATATTAGAAAGGTGTTCATATTAGAGAAGTGTCCATATTAGAGAGGTTGGATTGTGCAAGTTCTTGGATAAGTTGCTGTAGATTTGTGTCTGACGAATAGTTTTAATAAATAAGTGGAAGTGTTTTAAACTTCAACATGTTCAGGAACCAATGTGTTGATGCACCAAAGTGTTGATGATATCCAGTGATGAAATATTTTATATTTGAAGTATATACGTATTCTCACTTAAACCTAATTCTCCACTGCGGATGCTTTGACAACGTTTGTCTGTGAGTGTTACTATACCAAATCTCAACTAACAAACTGTTAGCAAAATATGCTTAACTAGAACAAACCGGCTGTCCGCAGCAGTAAAGGAGAGCGACCTCGCAAGCGTGGAGGTGGTGGAGGGTTTGGTACTGGATATAGAAACCCCAAGTTGACGAAGAAATCCAAGATTTTTAAACATAAGAAAGGTCACACAGCGAGCAGTTGGTGGTCAACATAAATGCATGTTGGCACTAATAAGTGGTTTCACTCAGATCAGTGGTTTCCTTTAGTGCAGTACAGTGCAGCACACGGTGGTCAACTTTAGAAGCAAAGACAGGTATTGGAGTGGCTAAACTGTTCACTATATGTATTCACATTGTGTTTGGTGGAAAATACATGTAATAGAAACATTGATCATCATGGACAGAATTGCACTTGACTTTCAAGCTACACGAAATACCTAGTGGTTTTCGAAAATTAGAGTTTTTAAATCCAAGATGTTATCGAAAAGAAGAACACGTATAAATGAGTACTTTAGACTAGTATTCTGTTGGGAATATGGTTAAAAACCAGTTAAAACATAAGATATCTGGGCAGGAAGATGGCTCAACCGAAACGAGGAGAGGTCAGCAAACAGATGGCGGTTCAAAATGATATTACTGTTGAGTAGGGAAGATATAGCCCACTTTCATAATTGCCACCGTTTTAAATAGTTTCGCTATGATACGGTTGAAGTGGAAAACAACCTTTAGTACGTACATCCTAATGACGTCATATTAATTACCTAAGATAACATCATTGTTCCTGAATACTTATTACTTCCGGTGGTTGTATGACGTCATTTCTCACTATGATGACTGAATACTAATTACTTCCGACCCTGTATGTATGGTTAACCTACTCCTACTGTAGTAACACTGCGCAAATAAAAGACTGCCCTTGCTGGACATTCACTCAAAACATCGTAGTTCTTGCTGAACTTTTCAGGCAGTTTGGAAATAAAGACCCAAAGCTTATCGCATAGACGCTACCTACACTGGCCCCTGGTGATAGACAACTTTCATAATAGTGACTAATATAATTTAAATAAGCTTTTATGTGCATTTTAATAAGCCTTTCTGGCCTTGTTTGTGTCTGTAATTCTAAAGAATCTTTGCTTTATAATGAGGCCAGAAAGGCTCATTTAGATGCAAATAAAATAAGTAGCGTATCTCTTTGTTTCCTGAGCACTCGGGTAGAACTAATGGCTTCGACACAAAAGCAAATGCTACGGTACGTTACGATACGTTCGAAGTGGAAAACAGCCTTGAGGGAGGCTGCTCCATTTACTGTTCTGAATAATTCCAAACACTGTTCCAGAACTGTGTGTAATGGAGTGCACATACTGTTCTGGAACATCACTTGACTAAAATCGAGTGTACCGCTGGTTCTGGAACATCAAACACACCTGATTGCAGGTTAAAATTCATTCCAATATGGCCGACAAGTTAATGCCAATGTAGGCGCCGCCATTTTTTGACGTCACAAATCACGCGGTTACCTGTTCTGTTCTGGCTGCCCCTACTTTAAAGTTGGAGTAGCTAGAACAGCTCCGAACAGTCATGTGACCGTATTCTGTTCCATTCCATTACTGTTCCTAAAATCCGGAGTACTATAGTGGTCTATGTATTGTATTTGGAATAATAACGAACAAATAAAAACAGAATGGGTGGGGAAAGGGTGAATGGGTAACCAAGCGCAGAACCAGAGGTGGAAAAAGTATCGGATCCTGGGAACCTAGTTCCCAGAAATATGTTTGGATCTGAACTTTTGCAGAAAATGTTTCAGAAATTTCTGAAAGTTAATAATTAACTGATGAGTAATAACGAAACTAGAGTATGCTCTAGTCTAGACTAGCAATTGTAATGCATTTTCCATTCACTATATCAAAATGAACACTACTGAATATCAAGAAACAACACTCAAATCAGTCCAATGTCAAAATCAATCAATGATCATTGAACCTCATTATAATTATAAATTTTGAGTCTGAAACACAGGTTCCCAGAAAGAGAAAAACATTTTCCACCTCTGCGCAGAACTTTGCTGCAATAGGCAAAATGGGCAATGTCTGCCGAGTTGAGGGGGTTCTGCTGTAAACCACTAGCCCGAATTGAGGCTAATTGCCACCATTCCAACAATCGTTATCATTGCAAAATTGATATGGTTAATTAACAATTGTGCTGTAGGTACACTTAGACTGAAAGAGTGCATTCTTTATAATAGTCCGTTTTACAAATATCATTAGAGTTCGAGATAACCGAGTAAAAATGATTGAAATAGTATGGACAAATCCACGGGTAATGGGTTTAAGTTCGACATAGAAGGTTCCTACTGTATTTATTCGCATTGACTTTTATATTTCCTTCCGTCCGCAGATTTTAAAACCATCAGAGAAGAAAGCGAAATACCAATATGGTGGTCTCAATTCTGGTCGACCTGTCACACCTCCGAGGGGTGGAGCGCCGCAACAGAACAAGAAAGGGAAAAAGTAGATAGTGCTTCGAAACTTTGCTGTCTGTGGCTCTCTTGTGCCATAACAACTTACCCAACTCTGGTCACAAAACACGTAACATATTATATTAAATGTAGTTTGTAAAATAGCAGGGGAATGCATTCGTACTTTAGGGTCTACTCTATATAAATTTTGATCTAAATTGCATGTTTTGAATATTGACAATCCTATTATATTTGTTGTCCAGTTTATGTAAAATTTTAATTTTCATCATTTCAATTTTAATGGACATTAAAAATGAAAATTTTTAATATTGGTACTTTGAAAAATATTTTTGGCGGTATGATAGAATCGACAGATTCTAAAACAGTGGTACATATCAGTGGCTGTTACCATGGCAACCAAGAAATGACCCCCAAGGGAGCAATATATAGCACTTACGCGGGACATGATCATACTCTGTGACATGATGAAGAGAAAAGTAAAGTTGTTTGAAAGAACAAAATAGGTTTAATGTAAAGCCAATATGTGTATCCAGATAGTAAACCTCAAAAAATTAAATATATGTATATATTAACATCTAAAAACTATTTTGTTTGTAACTATGCCATAATCTAATTAAGATATCACAATTTTCAAAGACATATATTTTCAAAATATGAGATTTTGGAGGTTAGGTTTTAGATCTAGTTACAATGATCAAATCCTGAAAGATGTCAATCGGATAAATATGTTATGCAGCAGAGCGTCCCGAGTCCGTTTTGAGCTGTTTTGATAAAATCGAGTTTATAGTTTCGAATAGCGTTTTGCAATAATACTGATTACACATTACTAACCAAAGAAAGGCAAACAGTAGTGACCTATAAACTCGATTCCCAGCTGTGACCTCCGCCGTTGCCGTCTTTAAAAAGACACCAAGTTTAACCTTCCGGTTCTTTGAAAGGTTATGACTTTACATGATGTCCTCAATCAGTCATAGCCTTGAAGTGGAACCGTAATTATAGAAAATATATAGCATGAACAGAATTTACAACTGCTTTCACGCCATTCATTATAATGCTGGATCAATTCTTGCTGTTACGTCCCCCCCGGGACAATGCAGCAAATCATGTTCCGCGGGCCGGAATTGGTTTGGTCCCGGGGGGTTAGCCGGAATGCGCGAGATCTGGGGTTTGGTGACTGGCAACGTACAGACTAGTCCTCTGTGCGCGCGTCATTTTTCCGTGACAGGCAAAAGTCCATCAAATGTTGGATATAGGATATACAGCATCTCAAAAAGGTTGTTGACAATAGAAGAAGGGCTGGTGAGAAAGCAAAACAAAGAAGCGCTTTGATTTTCTGTTGAAAGTATCTGTTTTTTTATGTTAAAGTCCTTGCATTAGTTTTTCACCCTTGTCCGGGGGTTGGTTGGTTAATTTTCAAATTCCCGGGGGCTGGAAATGTGCAGTGAGCTTTTAAAAAAATTACAAATCACTATATAGCTAGGGAGGGGTAGGTGCGTACAATTATTATATCTATGGTGCGTTCTCATTTGTGACTCTATGTGAACAGTTGAAACTTTGATATGCATATTCTAATTCTTCCAGTCTTAGCTACATGTTATGATTCAACTGCAATTTTATGCCGACACGGAACGCGTCATTTGGATGTGCAATCGAAACCCCGATATTGTCACATATTTATTCTAGGACCTGTATAGGAGTTTGTATGCGTTTCATTTAGCACAGGCAATCTCAACTGTTTTAGGGTAAAATGACCATGGCGGTCAACAAGGCATATGTGTCAAAACCTGAATCCGGGACGAAAGTCCTGAAAATGACCCCGCCCTGAAACGGCAGTGCCGACATAGCTCCACCTTCCGAAAAGCAAAAGCGACAGCCTTTCTGAAGTGCTTATAGTGTTTAGAAGGGTTGCTTTTAGGGGTGTTATTGGAAGGAAAAATTTGTCTAAGTATAATATTTTACAAGAAAATGACCATGCACCACCCCAGGTCAACTGCTAATTATGCATGAAATAACTCATATACCAGGCAGATTAAATTTTCTTATTTCCTAAAAATTTTTATCATGGGATGAAAAACTATGCTTGATTTAATATAATTATTGTAGATTTCATAAGGATTGACATTGTTTTGTTTAAATATAATACATTTTATTTCACTTACCCCCCACCAAAACACGATTTCAGCCATATTTTGCCGTCTTGTTTGCTTTTTATCGCCGAGTCTTGCAAGTATCATCCAATTGTTGTACTTTAACATAATGATAGATGGCTAAAGAAGATTTCAACCAAGTTTCGTCAAGTTTTGAAGCAGTGCAGTGTATTTTATCTTCGATGTTGTGTCCTTCGATATTTCGTCAAATATGCCGCCATTGCAAGCCTCGCAGTTTCTCTGCCCGATAAATGCCACTTCTTCGTCTTCATATGTATTTAGATCACAGTATCCCAGAGTACTTCATTGTAGAATAGTCCCAATCGAAAAATTGAAAACATTAGTTGCATTTGAAAGGAAAAAACCTCCCATGACACATTTAGGATCAGAATCAAGAACACAAGTTTAAAAATAATTTGAAAGTCACGCGCAATCTTCGCGTGGGCTACTTAACAGGGGGGGGGAAATATTTTCACGAAACGTTTGTTCGCCACCACAGAACCCAAGTAAATATATTATATTTATTGTATTTTTATGATTTATGATAAAAACAATAAATTTTTGCCGTATTTTCTATTGTTTTTATCATAAATACGCCCGCGGGCAAAGCGACTTTAATGGAAAGCTTTAGTGGAGCGGCGTCTGAAACGGGCCTCGGAGTGCCAATTATAATTTGCAAGCTGTCAATCTAGTTGTGTGACTTTAATTGACGTCATGGAGCAAATTGAGGATTTCTTAGGAAAACTAAGGAATATCAAACCTCTATCTGGCCATTGGTTCTGGCTTTCTGTTTCTATTTTTTACCTTCAGTGATTTATATAGCTCAGTGGTCAGTTCCCAGATCGAGGTCAGTTCCTAACTTCCTAGCATCTATTCACTTCCGTTCATGAATTTCTGCACGACTGGTGAGTGGCGTCAACTAAAAATGTAGATTCTGGCAACTTGGCAAGCAGGCATGGGAAGTCATGTCTGCATTAGTAGCATTTGATCATTCTAAAGACATTTGAAAAGTTGTCTCAAAAATGCTGTGCAAAGACAAAGTTGTCTCAAAAATGAAGACATTTTCTGGTTTGTTTCGATGCGTGTGGCGCCAGGGAAGACAGAGTATTTCAACCACCAGTATTCCTTGCTACTACAGCTATGAACCTGTATTTCCAATCCCAGGAAGACAACCGAAAATTTCAAATGCTCAGGAAGCTGTGTCTGCTATAAAATCAAGTAGGCGTTGTATAATGTTTTGGTTAGAAATTAAATGTATATTTTGTTGCTTTTTAACTAGTTTATTTGCAACATGCACGAGAATGTAAAATAACAATAGTGAAATTTCATCAGCAACAATAACTGAAAAACCTAGTCAATTAGACAGTTGCTCGGACATTGGCTAGGAATAGTCTGCCTTGCCTCATGTCAGTCAAATTGCCTCATGTCAGTGAATTGGGTGTGGCCTCCGGTCGTTAAAGTTAATGAGTCAAACTATCAAATGAAAATAGTGCGGCAATTTGGCGTTCACCAAGGTTTGATTCTTGTCAGGGGAAACAGTGTTCCCCCCAGCTTTGTTTTGTCGGGGGGGGGGGCGTTCCCCAGCGAAAATAGTGGTGGATGGCATTCCCCCTGGAAAACATCACTGCTGAATACTTCCATGATGGCCCCTAATTTTACATAAAAATGTCCTATAAAGCAACATATAATTGCATTAAAGAAATTCTGGTGCAGCGCTCTGACCACTGAACTACACTGAGTCCAGTTGCCAGTTGCATGTAATGCTCAATAGAACAGAATAAATATATTGGAGAATTTTTGTTGATGGGAATTTGGAGTGAATATTTTATATCACATAGTTTAGACTTGACTGGGAGCAGCTGTAAAAGCAGATGTAGCTATCAGTAGGAATCGAACCTGCAGCCTTGCAATTATGGTACAGCACTATAACCACTGTGCTACAGAGAAGAGTCCAGTTGCCAAGAGCTAAGCAGAGTTGTATGTGGTGGCTGCTGGATAGTGTGACTAGGGTGCAGAGTATTGAAGGGTTCAACCATCTTGAAGGGTGTGACTGTTTGCAAATGGCACTGAATTATTTAAAAGCTTGTGCACCATCCAAAGAAACTTCCATCAACAAAATAGTATAAATATAGTTTTGGGGCTCTGTAAGAGACCATACCCAAAATCCCCCTGAAAAGCTTGAAATTCAGTCTTGATTTTCTGCACTTTGAAAAAAACATCTTGCTCAGCAATCTTTATCTGACAGTTTTTTGCTTATCTCCCCCTTTTCAAACATACCCACCCCTTTTGAGTAACCCCCCTGCATTATTACAAAAAATGGCCATCCCCCCTTTTTAGTCTTTATACACAGTGTTTAAACTATGTAAAACATCATTATGTAGTTAGATATGACTATATAATTATGTGTAATTGTTGTTTTTAGATGACAGAGTATTCATTCAAGGCGCAGCAGCGACTCCATTGCCTCTTATTAAAGCCATGGCAGCACACGGGAAGTCGGCAGGGCTGACGAATGTTGAAGTAGTTCACATTCATACAGATGGGAAAGCAGAATATGCTTCAAAAGAATATGCAGGTATTTTAAATGAAGAATATATATTATTATTATATACACAAGCTCTGGATATGAGGTATTCTGCAATCTGATTGGTTCTCTACTAGCAGGATATTAGCTCTTATAATATTGCCAACCACAATGCTGCAATCTGATTGGTTGTCTACTAGCAGGATATTTAACAGTTATTCTACGAACTCGAGTCGTATATGAGCTGATAGCCGACGAGGCGCGATAGCGCCGAGTCGGCTATCAGTCATATACGACGAGAGTGAGTAGAATAACTGTTTTATTATATACACAAGCTCTGGATCTGGATATTTACTTTTTTCAAGTAAAACTTGAATTTCCTCTTCATTTAATTGTCCAAATCTGCCAGCCATTTTTCTACATTTCTCTACTAGCAGGATATGAGCTAATATCCTGCTAGTAGAGAACCAATCAGATTGCAGAATACCTCATATCCAGAGCTTGTGTATATAATAATTTGTGATATCCTACTAGTAGAGCAATATCCTACTAGTAGGGAAAAAAACAAAATGGCTTCCAGATTTGTAAGCATGAATGATGAAGAAATTGGAGTTTTGCTTCAAAATAGCACGCCTAAGAACACAAAAAAGGCAACAAAATTTGGAATGAAGGTTTTTG
The DNA here is from genome assembly GCA_016169945.1 of Trachythela sp. YZ-2020. Taxonomy (NCBI): domain Eukaryota; kingdom Metazoa; phylum Cnidaria; class Anthozoa; order Malacalcyonacea; family Clavulariidae; genus Trachythela; species Trachythela sp. YZ-2020. Next base: position 65,256 of record JADLSH010000003.1, on the reverse strand, counting down.
ACGGTAAGCCAAATGTAAATGTGTATAAAATTTATACTTAAAAAGAAAGTACGAAAAGTAAACATGTATCGCAAAATAATCGCTTTTTAATTTGCATTTGCCTGATTTGGCCATAAAAACAAAACAAAACATGAAAACATCTTTTATTTTTCGTTTAATTTTATAGAATGGTTTACCAGCTCAAGGCTATATTATAAGTGAAATATTATATTCGCTCTCGTCGGATATTGGCTGATAGCCAACTCGGCGAAGCGCCTCCTGCTAGTAGAGAAAAGTAGAAAAATGGCTGGCAGATTTGGACAATTAATGAAGAGGAAATTAAAGTTTTACTTGAAAAAAGTAAATAGTTTTACTTGAAAAAAGTAAAATCCAGAGCTTGTGTATATAATAAAACAGTTATTCTACTCACTCTTGTCATATATAACTGATAGCCGACTCGGCGCTATCGCGCCTCGTCGGCTATCAGCTCATATACGACTCGAGTTCGTAGAATAACTGTTAATTATCCTGCCTGTGGCTTAATGTACACCTCCCCCCTTACACACTTAAGAGTAAAGACACACTTGTAAGTTGTAACAAAGTAAACAAACCTGCAGCAGACTCGTACCAATGTGCTGTTTCAACAACTTGTTATCAGGATATGTTTGCACTCCTTGTTCCCAGCTTGTTGACAAGTTGTCATCGGCTTGTTGACAACTTGCTACAAGATTGTTGACTTAAACTGAGACTTGTTACAAGTTGTTCCACCAACTTGTTATCCACCTGCAATTCAACAACTAGTTATTAACAAGTTGCGAGTGACATTACCTTGTAGCAACTTGGTAAAATGACAACATTGTTACAACTTGGTGACAAGCTATCAAATTATTATTAAACTTCGGTCCCCTTGGCCAAGAAATTATTTATATTATTGTATAACAGTCCATGTTCTTCCAGTTATCAGATCATTTCTATTTAGTATATATTAGGCCACTTAAAAAAATATAGTTTGTGATCGTTCTTACTGAACTTTTGCCAAAAGTCGGGCGGGTGTCACTGCAACATTAAACGTGGGAGAATATGTCCAAATGGTCCTGATTGTACAAATCAGTGACGCTCCATTATATAGGAATATCTTAGTTGGAAAATCACGAAAATTTTAAATCTTAATGTAGACAAAAGTTGTTCTTCTTAAATAAAAAATATCCTGGGCTTGATTTTATATTTTTATTTGGGAAGATTCAAGTAGTACACATATAGAAAATACAAAAAGGATAAATTAAAAAACAAAACGAAAAAGACGCTGGAATGATCCCAAAAAAGCAAGAACACCCATAGACCCATATGCGCGTGGTGTCTGCCTCATAAGTACATTACATAATGTAAAGACAAAAAACACGCATCTAATATTTATGACAGGAGCATGCAGTTGGGTAGCAATGTCCAGGTACATCAAAAACTGGGTGTATAATAAAAAAAACTTATTAAATCAACTTATTAAATGAAATAAAACTATTTGGGGATGTGTCCTTACAAATACCGTTCCAGAGTTTGATTGTCCGATTAAAGTATGATGCTTGGAAGGTGGTTGTATACTTGTACTGCACTTTGGGGTCCTCAAGGAATTTGACACAGATAGGCGGGTATAATGTTGTTAATGTGTGTACTCCAGGACAGCTTGCTAGTTATCGTCATGCCAATGTCTTTCTCATTACTAACTCGTTCTAGGTGAATATAATTCAGTGTGTAAGCAAACATAATCGGTGCTTTTTCCGTGTAATAGTTACAACTTTGCACTTGGGAGCTTTACAATCAATGTTATTAGTACTGGACCATTGGTTAAGTTCAGCTAAAGCTGATCGCTTGATTTCACAGTCACGCGTTGAACTATATAATGACACGATAAAGTTTTGTATCATTGGCATATAAAGCAGGTTTTACTTCTGGGGGAAGAACATCTGGAAGATCGTTGATAAATATTGCAAACAGTCGTGGACCTAAAGTACTCCTCTGAGGAACTCCGGAGGTTACAGCAGAGCATGCAGTCAGAAGCAATGCCTATTATAACAACTCGATGAAAACGACAACTTAGATAGTTCTTAAACCATGAATATGAATTTCATGCAGATACCCCATAAGCTCTTAATCTGTTCAATAAAATTCCACGGTCCACTCTGTCAAACGCTTTGGCAAAATCCATAATTATATTTCACATCTGTTTGTTTATTATTATCAAGGTTCTGACCACCAATGTCGTGTAGTACTTGCAGGCGCTGAGTAACAAATGAACGATTTTTAATAAATCCAAACTGGAGATTGCGGTAGTAGAATAAGTTTGGTCACAGGTGTATGAAATGTTCGTTTATATATAAGTAACAACTTTGTTTCAATGAACAAATCCTGATCACTGGCTTGGACTTCTTCAAATTAAATTCCTCTTGACCAATATTGCCCTCTTGTCTTGTAAGGTTCAATAATTTTGCACTAGGCTACTATTTACGTTAGCAGGTCTTGTTCCTGTATCTGTTTAAGCCCTGACAAAGGTCCCATCCTTCATGTATAAACATGCCCTTAGTCGAGTGTCATTTGTTGTCGTAATTGGGGTGAGCCTTCTTGTAATTTCGCTTTAATTTAAACCATCGTCTTTGACTTGTACCATGCACACTGCACATGAATTTCGTGATAGCTTCGTCATCCAAGTTTCATGAAAAAATCTTGATAGGACCCTGATGAAATGGTTGGTAGATGCAGATTGGGTTACTTACATATGTACTGGTCGGGTTTTGAAAACAAGTCAAAATTGCACTGTGTCGTTTTTCTTAACGATCACTTTGGTAACCTATCACTGTCGGCCCGACGAAATCGATCTAACGCAGTTGTTGTGTGAGACATGGACGCTCGACGTAGGACGATCTGTCATAAGTTGTTGAGGCCATCAATAAGTTTCCATGCCATTGCTGCAAATAACTCATATTGGACCGTCTCAAACAAGCTTACAAGCGAGAACATGATTTACACAAAAAATAGTTTCACATGCAGTGCTAAATCAAGAGGTCTTTTACATACTTGCGTGTCAAATGGTAGTGGTGATATAGTTTAGTTTTAGTGCAGTTTAGTTTAGTTTAGTTTAGTTTAGTTTAGTTTAGTGTAGTGTAGTTTCGTAATGCTTTTGGAAGTATCCCACATTCTGCAATTACCACCACCCTTACGCACATTGGAGTCCCATTACCGCTGATAGAAATGATCACAAACTCTTACTCTGGAGCCACTACTCAAATACGTACCCCCACCGGTCTGACTGCTGATATACCGGTCCTCTCCGGTGTCAAGCAAGGATGTCCGTTGAGCCCAATTATCGTTAACTTGACCATTGACCTAATTCTCCGAGCGATTAAACGATCTGCTTCCGACATTGGCCCTGCTAAAGTTCACGACTTTCCCTTCTCCGTCCTGCCTATGCCGATGATCTTGTCATCATATCCAGAAAGAAAGACCGTCTCCAGAAGCTTTTAGACGTTGCTTCGTCTACCGCTACATAAGTGTGCCTCTATCAGCCTCAAGTGTTCAAATTGTTCGCAGTCGTCTTTTGAACTTAACGAATTCATAGTTCAGAACAAACCTATTCCTCCACTTGACCGTGAAAATCCTTACAAGTACCTTGGTGTTCCTATCGGCTTAATTCCTGACCCTGATAACATCTTTGATTTGGTACAAGACCTTACTCGTTATTTGGAGAGCATTGAGAAATCACTGTTAGCTCCTTGGCAAAAACTTGACATGATCCGTACTTTCCTTCAACCTTCCTTAACATTTGCTCTTCGTGCTGGCTTTCCCAAAAAAGATAATCTTTTGGTATACCGTTCACATCTCGTGGCAACAGTTCGTAGAATATGTGCACTACCATCCCGTGCTACTGCTTCTTACATCTTCGCTCATAAACGCGTTGGTGGTCTCGGTCTCCTGGATCCAACTCTTGAAGCTGATGTCTTCCTTGATCAGGAAGAGCAAGCAAGGTGGAAGCAAAACGATCTTGAAAATGAAAATGAAGGAAACGACTGGCTTCTTTAGCAAGAACAGAACCAGAGTTCTCAGTGGAAAGGATAGGGAGACCATTGTCATTGAATTTAATTTCGACATCAAGGTTACGTGCCGATTTACGAACTCGGGTCCATAATGATTGAATGTTATACCGTAAGTTGTTCAAACGGTCATCGGGGAGGCTAGACAGGTATTGCGATTTCAAAGCAGGGGTTGGATTAGATCGAGAGGCGAATCGGACAGTTTGGTTTACCTCAGCATTGGCAATGTGAATTACAGTTGGGTCGGAACAAGAGAGCATTTTAACTGCATGAATTATGAATAGCTGATGTATGATGTCTGTTGCCCCTTCGATAATAATGCTGAAGCCCTCCGTGACGCTGAACAACGGAAACTTAATAAATATGAAGGGCTAAAGCAATTCTTCGTTGATCAAGAAAAGCAATGTGAGGTCTTTGGTTTTGTTATCTGCGCCCTTGGTTCTTGGCATCCTGCCAATGAAAACGTTTTACGACAACTTGGGATGTCCAAACGCTATCGTTCTTGTTCAGGAAATTGTGTTGTACTGACGCAATCCAAGGATCAACAAACATTTACCGGGAACATCTTGGAATAACAGAGCGTTCTTTGGATGCAGATAACTCTGAATGATATGCTTAAGCTGATATTTATAATCAATATCAAACTCATATTACTGTACACAATGATGAACGTTACCTATGTTTGGAACATTATAAATTTATAGACATTTTAAACTTTTAGAACAAGAATATGCCACTTATATGTATATATTATCTTTATGTTATGACCATTAATGGCACTAATCTTTATACACTACGATGTAAGCAAGACCCATCACCTGTAAGTTAAATTTGTAATAAATAATTAATAGTGTCGTGTCGTGTCGTGTGGTGTGGAGAGAACGAGACACAGGGACAATACCCAATGTACTCGTCCTGCCGTATAGCCGACTTTACCCAGAGCGCTAACCGCATCTGCACCCGTGCTTCCCAGTGGCATATAATTGAATTGCCTTTTTTGATACATATCGTCATATGTATATCTTCAGAGAATCAAAAAGAGAAGAAATTCAGTGCCTGTTAAAAAAGAGTAAAAATTCAGTACTTGTGAAAATTAATCATTTAGACTTCTTTAAAACCAAGGAGTATTTTACGAGTTGTTTAATAAATGAGCAGGAGTATTTTATTAGGTTTAATACCAGGAGAGCGCAGCGCGAGTGGTATTAGACATAATAAAAAACGTACTGCGAGTTTATTGAACCGCTTCAAAAACGTCTCATTAGTATTCTTTATATAAAGAATACTAATTAGGATGAGCTTTTATATAAAGAATACTAATGAAGATGAGTTTTATCAGGTATAAAGCTACTTCACGTGACATATTGTTGTTGACATGATTTGCCAAAAAGCTTATGAATTATTAATGAGTTTTTGAAGTATTTTTGTTTGTCAATTATGTAGGTGTATTCCGAGATAATTGTCTTTTTATTGGTGGAAATTTAAGAGAAGCTGTGAATGACGGCCGCGCTGATTTCATGCCAGTGTTTCTCAGTGAAATACCACTCCTATTCCGAAGAAATATTTTAAATATTGATGTTGCTTTGGTGCATGTCTCACAGCCTGATGAACACGGCTTTTGTAGCCTGGGACCAAGTGTCGACATTACAAGATCAGCCATCCAAAATGCAAAGTTTATTATTGGTGAGCATAATTTGTTGTTGGCGTTTCGGAAATTACAGAGCTTGAAAAGTTTCCATGCATATGAACCCGCCAGCCCGTTTCCAGGAACGAAGTGAGGAAAACAAAATATCGGATCTTGCCGTTTCATGTTACTTAGTTTTATGTTTGTTTTACAAAGAAGATAAAATATTTTGCTAAAGCAATGCTTTTCCTTGCAATCAAATCAACAAAAATAACAAAATCGCTAAAACACTTATTTTGCGTACGAATTTTGTAAGTGCTAGCGCTAATTACAGAAATACATTGGAATTTCATCTCGGGGAGGGGGTTGTTAGGGTAGAGGGATGAAAAATATTCGTGCTACTAGCTGAGACGTCTCGGTAAGTGGGGTCATAGAACATGTCCTTCTTACTAATGTGCTATTGACCGTTGGAACGTGAATAAACAATTATTGGATGAGGCTGAGCATGACAGCAAGAATGATTCAGACCGAGATCAATGTTATCTGCCGAAGCAAAGGTGATGCGGATAACGTTGACCGAGGTCTGAATAATTCTTGTTATTATATACACAAGCTCTGCATATGAGGTATTCGGTAATCTGATTGGTTCTCTACTGGCAGGATATTAGCTCATATCCTGCTAGTAGAGAAAAGTAGAAAAATGGCTGGCAGATTTGGACAATTAAATGAAGAGGAAATTAAAGTTTTACTTGGACAGAGTACGCCAAAATGTTCTGTTCATATCCAGAGCTTGTGTATATAATAAAACAGTTATTCTACTCACTCTCGTCGTATATGACTGATAGCCGACTCGGCGCTATCGCGCCTTATTGAAAATAATTCAAGAGTTTTGATTGGCTAAAAGCTGTCGGTGAAATCGTCATATCCGCTCGGTAGCTGCCCAAATTTGGAGTTATGACATCACCGTGGAATATTGAAAACAAATATACCACTTTTGACGTAATTTCGTGGTATATTGAAAAACAGTGTAACACGCTATGACGTCACGCTAATTTTGCGGCTTATGCCAAAAGCGGGAAAATACAAGTGGCTTCCTCAAAGGAAAGGTTCGCCTGAGTCATAATAAAACAATTATTGAATTCGGTTCTCGCAGGATAGGAGGAATTATTAAGACCGCGGCCTTAATAATTCCTCATATCCTACTTGACCTCACTCAATAATTGTTTAATATACGACTCGAGTTCGTAGAATAACTGATAAATACCATGCGTAAGCCGAATCCAATAATCGTTTTATTATTCATTTAAAACAACAGACAAGAAATCCATGGCCGATGGGAAAGATGCAAAAAGCATAACATTTAAAAAGTAAATATTAAATAGCATTTTTGGTGCTATCACTGTCCTTTTCTGACAATAACTTGGACAGTTCTTCTTCGTTTAAAGAGACAAATCTACAAGCTATCAGATATTCGATGTGTCGAGCTTACCTACTAAATAACGAACTCCCTGACGAATGACTTACGTTTGAAACACCGGTCTGTATATTTTATAGCCGCATTCTTCACTTCACAGCGAAGCCGATGTTGTTATTTTAGTTTAGTTTATTGTGCTTACCACTCTGAGGTGGACGGAAAGCTTTAACAGGTTTTACAATTGACAGAAGTCTCCAAGTGTTAGTTAGTTATGCTTAAGGGTTAGTTTTTAGCGAGGGAGGAAGAATAGAGTACCCGGCGCGGAGAAAAACCCTCGAAACACAGAAGAGAATCAACCAATCTCAACTTACACGAGTTTATCAAGCACAGGGAAATTGCTCAACTGCTGTATGGCTAGCTTAGAACTCAGAGGTAGGGTGCAGCTGCTAAGTGCTAACTGCATCTGTCACCCGTGCTTCCCTTATATATACCGGGTGGGTACGACTGTTTGATTTAGTATAACTTAAAACTATTACACTTAAACAAGTTGCTTTGCATTCCGCGATGTCTAACTTAAATGTAATATGTGCCATGTGCATTTTCATCCAATATTGAACGAGATTGCTGCGTTTAAACTTGACTAAACACTTTTGGAAGTGTCGAGAATAAGCTAAAAATGGCCTATTAAATAATTTGATAACCATTAGTATTTTACGCCAATATTCGTTTCAATGAAGTGAAGTTGAAGTTAGAAGGCCAAATGTTAGAATAAAAGAGCATTATCTACTCAAGAAACGTTTCCAACTTCAACTTCACTTCATTTAAATAATGCTTACGATAAAATGGTAACGGTTATCAAATTAGTTTAATAGGCCGTTTTTAGCTAATTCTCGACAGTTCCAAAAGTGCTTAGTCAAGTTTAAACGCAGCTATCTCAGTCATATTGCATGAAAATGCACATGGCATATATCAAAATTTAAGTTAGACATAGCTCAATGCAAAGAAACTTGTTTAAGTGTAACAGCTCTTTTAGTTTTTAAGTTATACTAAATCAAACAATCGTACTTATTGCCTACCCGGTATATATAAAACATGATGTATATTTATCATTTGTTAAATTGTATCAATTAAATATCTTTATGGATATGATTTCAATAGTTTGTAGATCTTTATAAAAAATTTCGCTTTACCTGATATCTCATTCATATCTCCTCTTCTATCCTTGTGACATAAACCCTTCGTACGTAAGTGCGCGCTTCTGACAGGATACAAAGTCAGGTGTAACTCTCGATCTCAATAATTTTACAGCGTTAAGCAACCCGTCAATGCCAAGAACATTTGGTGACAGCTTAATTCATAAATCTCATGTGGACGTTATGGTTGAAGTCAACTATCCCTTACCTGAGTTGAAGACAGAGGAACCAAATGATGTGGAAAAGTGTATTGGAAAACTGGTAGCTGAAAATTTGGTGGAAGATGGAGCCACACTTCAAATGGGTAAGCTGCAACTGGTTTAAATATGGAAGAGGCGAAACCAGGATGGGGTGGTAGGGTGTGAATGTTTTTGAAGAGGGGTTAGGAAATTTTAAAAGTCGCTGAAGGAGGGGTTATAACCCCAAATGTCGAGATGTTTGTAGATGGAAATTTAGAGCGAAAATTATACATATTTTTTTACATACTCTAAGATGTTTTAAAAACGATATTTAAATTCGGCGACTTTTAGTGCATTTATTTAATATGATTTATATTGCCTTGGTATCAAGACAATAATATGTTGCTGGTTTCCTTTGTATTTTGCCCATGCGGAATATAGGTAACAAATTGCACACTCCAAACAGAACCCAATCTCGTTCCCAGGCTTCTTTTCTACGCTAAATAGAAAGAGCCAGGGAAGGAGGTCAACGGCCAACATTTACCTTAATGCCCTGGTCAAACAAGAATGAGAGTTGATGTGAGTCAATGAGAGGTGCAACTCTCTCTCGCGTTTGACCACCAACTTTCATCAACTCTCATGCAGCCTCGTCAATTCTCATCAACTTTGAGCTGGTTCAAATGAGAGTCGATGAGAGCTTTTACTCGTTTGACCGGTATACGCTTGGTAATATCCAGTCTACTCTCATGCAACTCTTGTTCTCGTTTGACCGGGGCATGAGAGTTGATGAACCTCTCATGCAAACTCTCGCTTGCCAACTCTCATCATCGTTTGACCAGGACTTAACACAACATCTTCCACTCTGTAGGTATTGGGAGTATCCCAAACTCAGTTCTGTCATGTTTAAATCAACACAAAGACCTTGGCGTACACACAGAGATGTTCAGTGATGGCGTCGTCGATCTCGTCGAACGAGGATGCATTACAAACGCAAAAAAGAACATTCGACCTGGAAAAATAGTTTCTTCTTTTGCCATGGGATCTCGAAGTTTGTTTAAGTTCATGAATAACAATCCATCAGTAGGTGAGAGTTTATATATCACTGTATTGGAAATACCACAGGATATAGATTCCATTGAATGTAAAGGCTATTTCAGAGCGAATTAAAGAGATATACAAGGTGTATCAAAAATAAATAATCCAACTTTAGCATGTCTGCGTGAGTTTGATATTGAGTTTATCGATAAAATTTTTGCACAACAACAAAAATTAGGCTTTTAGCTGTCTAATGATACCTTTTTGTATCACTGCGGTAAATAATTGCCCAATACGATCTGATGAAAAAAAGCAGTCGAAATCACATTTTTCCACCTTTAGGAATTAAATGTCCTTCGAATTTTCGACCATTTGCGCAAACGTTGGTTGCCTATTTGTGAAATTTTCAGCATTGCCAAACTTCGATGTTTCAACCACCAAATTTCGTTGGTAAATCACGATTTGAACCTTCTTGAATTAAATTTACCGAGACTTGATACTGTAAATAGCCCATGGGTTACACCATCTTTATTAATATTTTTAAATTTGAATCCGAAATGAGAATAATTTCAAAAGGCAGACAATAGCCGTTTGCACTAAACTCCCATGAATCAATGAATGGTGGAAAAAGTATATTGAGGATGGGATTAACACGAACAGGTCTACATACAAACGTTTTAAACGCTTTTAAACGTTTCATACGAGTGTTTTAAACGTAAATCCGTTCATGCCCTCATGTTTGAGCACAGTAGGGTTAGGGATAGGCTTATGATTGGTGTGCCAGATCAAGAAGAAATACAATTTTCGTGCGCGAAACTCGAGGATGTTGCCATAAAGCCTCTATTTTGCCCTTCATGGAGGTATCTATTTCTGGCATGTTTGAAGGGAGGGGTGTTGTTGCGAGCTCATTAGATTTTTAGTATTTTTGGTGCGGCGCTTTTTTAAAAATTATTTTTGTATCTGCATTCACAACGGAATTGCGCATTTAGAGTTAAACGACAGAGCATTGAAATATACTCACCTTGAACTTAAAAACACTGTAATACAGGATAATGTCGGAGGCTGACTAAAGATTTAGATGGACTGCAGTTGTTTTCAGTTTGGTTTCTCGAACAATTTCGTGGAAAGGCCTTTACACACGATCCGATTTGTCGAATCCGATTCTCCCCTTGACGCATGTGATTTACTGGATTTGCTGACAAGAGTAAGGCTATTGGCCCATACCTGTGAAAAATGCAGTTGTTGCTGTATTGTGTGAAATCACATACGTCAGGAGGAGAATCGTGTGAACAGGCCTTAACGGTGCTTCGATTAAGCGAGTAAATACGGTACGTAGGCTCAGGCAAACAAACCCAATATAGTTTCCTTGGACAAGATTTAACTGTGAACGTATTCCTTTGAATAGACATGATGGACATATCATTCGTGAACAAGGTCGAGAACATTGCGAGAAATCCCAAAGTCACTGCCATTAATTCATGTATTGAAGTTGACATAACTGGCCAGGTTGTTTCTGATTCTATTGGAACAAGAATGTATTCTGGTAAGTATTATGTGTACCGAACACCCCGTTTTTAAATATCAATTTCGTAAATTTTGATAATTCGACAAAATTTATGATATTTACAAATAAGGTAGAAAATTGGGCTATATGACCTATAGTATAGTTTTATTGCGTACATAATCTTAGTTTATGTCAATTAACATAGTTATCATTTATGTGCCATTTTAAACGAAAATTTCTATTTGCTGTACATGTCTAACGTTTCGTTGTAACTACAACATCTTCAGAGACTGAAATGCTACACAGTTGTTACAGATTATTTAAACTTAACGTAACAAACAATTAAACAATGAGAATACATGAATATATACGATTAAATATAGGATTACAATAAGAATTAAGGATGGAGAGGTCGGGGGGAGGGAGGGGGGAGAGGATAAGAAGATTAAAAGAGATACAGTGGAGCTGATCCTATATTACGATTTAAAGAGGGTGAAGTTTAGAGAACATAAGAGTTTCTCTAAGAACCAATTCATTAAAATGCCGTTGTTAAAAATTTTATGCTGGGCATTAATTTTCATAACAAGAATTCGCTTTCCGCCTGGGAAATCACTCGCTGATATCGATTAACATGAGTAGGAAATTTTTGTCAGTGCATGCATGGGTACCTCGTGTTCAGGCGAAAGTTCGCGTTTATATATTGCTTATGTCTTAGCTGTTTCACAAAAGAATGACATGTAGACTTTGCGCAATATGTTTCTAAAACATCGTTTAACGCTGTCCATGTTATTATACATTTTTCTTGTTTCGTTATATAGGTGTTGGCGGACAGGTTGATTTTATTCGAGGAGCAGCATTAGGCTACGATGGTTTAGGAAAACCTATTTTGGCATTTCCTTCTGTGACAAGTAAAGGCGAAACAAGAATAGTGCCTTATATCAAGCAAGGTAAGTTTTGGCAACTCGTTTTCAGGCCTCTGAATTCAGGTCGGCAATCGGCAAATGCCGACCTGATTGCCGACCTGTTGTCATGTCAGGACGGCAAAAAATTGCCGACCTGCAGTTATACTTTTCTGATGTGAATTTAGAGTAAAAAGGGGAAAATTCATATGGGGAAAAGTTATCTCGGTTAGCGAGAAAACATTTCGACAAGTTTACAAGCGAGATCTCGCCTTGTTATGAAAATAATATGAAAAGTTACACTGCGTTCATATGAGACAAAAAGTTTTTCCGTGTACCGAGATCTCGCTTGTTGACAGGCGAGATCTGGGTGACCGGGATGATGTTTTTCCCATGTGAACACAACATATCCACAACTTTCCCGCTTAGCGGCAAAACTGAGCTTTCTGTCGTGTCAGCAACTTTTCAATTTACATTTTACAAAATGGCGGGCGTAGAAACTGGACAAGGCATGCAAGAGGAAGAGAAGAAAACTAAAAAAAGAAAACTAATAAAATATTTATTTTTAAAATGTATTTTAAAGTTTTTTAACTTTTCCCGCCTTGCGCGTCACACCAGTGCTACGTCACAGCCGGAAACTTTACCCGGTAATCGGGATAACGTTTCTCCATATGAACAGAACAAAATTATTTGGCTAGTCGAAATGTTTTCTCGCTAACCGAGATAACTTTTCCCCATATGAACAGGCCCTTAGTGGCCAATTTTCTGCCTAATTTTGTATATATGATTGTGTTCTATAAAGCTTTGGTTAGGGATTTTCTAACCCTAGTTTGCTAAAGGTACGTTTTACACGCTGCGATTTGTCGGGCCGATTTCAGATGCACGTTAATGATATTTGAAAAATACGTGGCAAACGTCATCATGACGACATCAACTAAAAACATTGACATTCAGCAAACCCTAAAATCGGCCCGACAAATCGCAGCGTGTAAACGTACCTTAATAGAAACCTTACGATGTGGAACCGCAATGTGACGACGACGGCTATAAATACCAGCCTCGTACCCAGGCGCTTTATAGGAAAAGAGAAAAATCGCGCTAAGCTATTTTATAGAGATCAGCGGCTAAGCTGAGCGAGCGCGTGAGGGTGCTTGGGAAGGACGCGACGGAAGAGGGGAAGCTTCCTTCCTCGCGTCCTCGCCAAGCACCCCCGCGCGCTCGCTCAGCTTAGCCACTGATCTCTATACAGTAGCTCAGCGCGATTTTTTATTTTTTCCTCTAAAGCGCCTGGGTACGAGGCTGTATAAATACAATGAAATTCATAATATTTAATACACCCTTCCGGAAAGCATACGTCACCAAACAGGAAAACGAGGTTCTATGGCCAATCAGAAACAAAGATGGCGGGAAATATATGTGCCGAAACAGAAAATCTAAAAGTTGCTAAATTAAACTGTAAAATCAGGTGAATTAAAATCAAAGTGATTAAACTTGTCCCAAATCATCAACACCTTGGTGTTACTCTTTCTTCTAATTTGTCTTGGGGAGAACATGTTATGACAATTCATGGAAAAGCTTCAAAAACACTAAATTTATTGAAAGGACTAAAATTTAAAATTAATAGGGATACATTGGTAGTGCTCTATGATGTCTAATTCGATCTAAAATGGAGTATGCCGATGTTGTTTGGGATGGTTGTTCTGATGGTCTTAATGACTTATTAGAATCAGTTCAGTATGAAGCTGCTAAATTGGTCACTGGTGCTATGAAAGGCACAAGTCAAAGGAATTTATTGGATGAGCTTGCATGGGAGGAATTAAAAACAAAGCGGTCCTTGCATAAACTTGCATTGTTTTTTTTAAATAGTAAATAACTTGGTACCTAGTTATTTAACTGATTTACTTCCTGCAACTTCACAGCAAAGATCTGGATTATTGCTAAGATCTGCTGATAACTTGACACTTTACTCTTGTAGAACCGGAAAGGTTTGAAAGATCGTTTTTTCCTGATTCTACTAGGTTATGGAATGCTCTTGACAGCGTTATAAGGGACTCAGACTTATTAAACACTTTCAAGAAACATCTAAAGAATTTTTTTGATATTTCAAATTATAAAAAACGTTTGTTTTACTCTTGATCGATACAGCTCAATTTTACATACTCGTCTCCGTCTAAACTGCTGTGCTCTTAATTATTATTTATTTAAAATAGGCTGCATTCCGTCACCAGTTTGTAAATGCGGTTTTCATTGTGAATCGGTAATTCATTATTTTCTGTATTGTCCAAGATATGCTGCTCCTAGATTTATTCTGCTCTCAGCTGCATTAGAAATTTTAGGAGACAGCTGGTATAGGAAATCAGATTCAACGAAAGTACGAATACTTCTAAGTGGTGAAGATGAATTGTCATTAGCCCAAAATAGATTCATTTTTTCCAGTGTGCAACAGTTTATTAGGCAATCTAGACGTTTTGTTGGCTATGCTTATGAGTTATGTAGATGAATGTGATGAAATAATCCAGCTGTCTCCTGACTGATGTTACAGCTAAATACACTACTAATATGTAAGAATGTAAATAGGCGTAAGCCCCCTAGATGAGCTTATCAGCTCTTGAGGCAAACGTTTTCCAAATATGTTTAAATAAAAAATCAGCCGAACAAGACATCACAGGAGCTTCTTTGGAAAATCAAGATCCAAAACAGTTTACTGTGAAACAGTGAAGGCTCTCTTTTGCCTTGCCCCGACAAGACAAAAATTTGTTCAGCAAAGGTCAAATAGTTTCTCTCTCGGCCTTTATATTGTCAGCCATCTTTGTTTACGTTTGGCCGTAGAGCCTCGTTTTCGTGTTTGGTGACGTATGCTTTCCGGAAGGGTGTATTGGTTAAACTGTATTATTTTAAAACGATTGATAATGCACGACAGGTTTTCTTTAAATAAGCGGTTAGTTTTGGCCATCGTCGTCCCGTTCCCGTCCTACATCGTGAGGTCTCTAATGAAACCGTGAACACGTATATGGCGCTTATAACTATTCGTGCAAGTGACGTCACAACTCATAATTGTTTGGCTTCCGTCACGTTGGGTGGCAAATTGAGTTATAGACATGATAAAACGACGAACTATACACCACAATACTGCTCGTTGTTCAAGAATTCTAGCGAGATATAGCTTGCCATACAACTCGCACTATTTCGAAAGATATAAGCGAAAACGGCACTTCGATGAAATCCACGATAATGCCATCCAAAATAGCGGAATATTTAGCATGACGTAATGTTCTCGCGTGACTACATGAGCCAAATACCTGTAGATTATTTGAAGATTTAGAAATATAAAATATCCTCATCCTTCCCCTTTCTATATTTAGGTGCTGGTGTGGTGACAACCCGAGCACATGTTCATTACATTGTCACAGAATATGGAGTGGCATATTTATTTGGGAAGAATTTAAGACAACGAGCACACGCTTTGATTGAAATAGCACACCCGGCACATCGAGAATGGTTAGAGAAAGAAGCTTTTGAAAGACTCAAATGTATGCCGTCACCGTAGGATATTAATACAAGTACAATTCTATACTACAATACTATTGTGAAGAGGAAGGTGGGAGCTTAAAAGAGAGGCTGGTGCTTTATAGATTTATTCCTCTAACAAGGAAGCTAATTTGGAAGGGACTTGTTTGAGAGTTGAATTTAATAGAGAATTTATTTCTATTATATCAAAATCTTACATGCAGCGTGGAATTTTTAAGCGCTCAGTAGTTATTTTTATTTGCAACCTGGAATCATCAAAAACTTCTGACCTAAAATGACCATAAACTAATAATCTGAATCCTATGTATTAATAGAAGGTATATTTAATATGCTTTCGCACATGCCGTGAATTACAGCATTTTTACAAGGCTAATTATATGTCAAAATATACAGCTACTTCTTACAACGAATTAATCTTGCTAATTAATTATTAAATAAGTATTAAAAGAAGAATTTACAACAGCTAAAAAGACTACTATGACTATGTAAGGTTGTTGTGTCTTAGTATGAACAAGACGCTCTATTGAGCGTTATGTCGCTGGGGCCATTAAAATATACGCCGTTGTTACTGGTTCGACATTACTATAGTCACGATTGGGCTAGATTGTAGAATATTCATGATTGCCTTTCAATAATGTCAAATCATATAACTGTCTCGTTCTCTAACAATGAGAAAAATTTCCGTTCACTAGGCCGTTCAATACCCAAATATAAACAGTAAATATACAAAGTGGGCTTTTCGCATCAAAACACATCCATATTATTATATGCAATATACAGCGGCATTTTTCGCAATAAATTAACGCCAACGCAAACGCTCGAGTTCGCATATTTAATATTTTCAGGTCTCAGCGATCTAAATGTCCTTAGTCTTCTTCATCTTCTGCCGCGTCTCTTTGCTCAGTGGATTAGCTGCTGCGGCAGCATCTCTCTTCGGACGTGGTACAAATGCGGGTGTCTCCAGATGAAGCTCCTTAACATTCACTTCGTCACACGAAAGTTTCATCGGTATAGCTGTTGGATTGCCCACTCGGGGATGACTTTCGCTGTCCGGACTTTCGCACGCCCTACTACTCCGCCCCTCCTTTGATCGGGTCTTCGATGATCCCGAACTTCCAACGATTTCTATTTCCTCTTCGTCCTGGATGATAACTGCATCCCCGATCCTCGGGTGTGTTTATGACGTTCACGCAAGCTACGCACATACTCTAGTGTCCAACGTTTCCACATGGTTTCCTTGCATTTCTTTAGTAGTTTCGCTCGCTTCCGTAAACTTGTTTCTTCCAAATAGTGTGCCTCCAACTCGTGTAGGATATATTAATGTTTAGCATTGTATTGTATTGGGAGTAAGCCACCGAAATGCGGAGAGCTTAGTAAGTTTCAACTCGCTTTTACGTGCTTGCAACTAGCCTGTTATACTATCTACTATTTTTGTATTATATCATTCAACTTTTTATATATGTATCTAGAACTGAATTATGTGTGTAATTTTAAATTTTATCACGCCCCCCTTGGAAATCAATAATTATTGAAGGGGTTAGCGTGTCTAAATAAAGTTTTGCCTTGCCTTGCCTTGCCTTGCCTTGCCTTGCCTTGCCTTGCCTTGCCTTGCCTTGCCTTGCCTTGCCTTGCCTTGCCTTGCCTTGCCTTGCCTTGCCTTGCCTTGCCTTGCCTTGCCTTGCCTTGCCTTGCCTTGCCTTGCCTTGCCTTGCCTTGCCTTGCCTTGCCTTGCCTTGCCTTGCCTTGCCTTTTGAATAACCCAATATTGCACGTTTGAATAACCCAATCAGGCGTTCGAACTGACTGCCCCCACCAAGAGACTCGGCTGAGATGGCACGGAATTGGACCCGGGAAATCTACTACGAAAACTTGAAACGGTGTTAAACCTTGAGTTCGCGTGGGGGGGGGGGGGGTAAATTTCCAGGCCGATGGTGGTTTACTGTATGCTTGGGCCCTAAATCTCACGCACCCGTAACAATTGCTTCTTATTCGTTTCACAAGACAACGCAGCTTAGGAACCCAGAACCGTTCTCGCACTTTCGCTATGGTCATAACCACACCACCGTGAAGTGTAGCCAGATGGGCTTGCTCAACCACTTTCTGAGTATACGTGCAGTTCCTACCGCGACATTCAAGGATCCCCATCTCGTTCGGCTGAAGATTGAGCTCGAGCTTGCTTCCTTCGATCTCCTGGTTGCTTTCTGCTTGACGTTGTACCTACTTGATCCACCACATATCTCGTTCTTCGATTTCCTGTGTCTCCAATGGCCCCGATTCTCGGTTGTCATGCTACTGAGTTCGACAGTTTCGGACAAATCTCTGGATCTAGGCGCAGATTCTAACAGTTTTTCGTAAAGGATGGGTTTCGATCAAATCACCAAAGACATCGCTGTTTGTGGTTTCACTTACGGTGACGAGTTCGTGGTCTTGGATCTTTTTTACGCGGTTGGACACAAACTTACAGTACTCCCCTTGACCGTTGAATCAGCATAAGGCGACGGTGGAATCTAGCCATTAATGTACTGTCGTCACTTTCTCCCTACCAATCGCTGCCTCCACATTGGCTGCCGGGTTTGCTGCCATGTGCCCCGCCACGACGAGTTCCAACCGAGGGATCGTATAAGGCTTTGTTTGCGATGCGGGACTTCGAACACAGCCTTGAGCTCGAGTACGTGGTTCCATTCTCTTGTTCGATCACTGCGTACACGACCGCAGAAACTCCGTCCTTGCTTGCGTCACCAAATGCATGAAGACAAATTGATGGTATGGGTTGGTGGTGGGGGGCCAGCGTCTTAGGTACTGTATAGTGTTCTGGAAACTGCTGGTACCACTCCTTCCACCGCATAGTCAGGTTATCAGGGAATTCACCGTTTGCTTCGCACATTTCCCGATAGAAGAGCTTTCCAGGCAGCGTCGTTGGTGAGACCAGACCGAGGGGGTCGGGTTTTAGTAGCCGGGTTTTCTTTTGTCGTAACTATACTTAGCACGTCTTGTGGTTTGTCCCATGATAGTCCAAGTTATTGTGTCTCAGTTTCGGTTGTCCCTAGTTGTTGCTTTGCAAACATTGTTTCTTCGTGATTGGTTCCCGGTTCCGATGAACTCTTTTCGTTTCTTTCGAGCTCTGGCACGTTCGAATGTCATTTATGGAGCTTAAGGTCGCATCTTCGAAGACTTCGATGGTGCCATGGGTGCCACAAACATGGGTGCCATCCAACATGGCCGCCGAAAAACAATATATATATTGCTTTTAAAAGCCAACCTAGGTTTCTCGCGTTAGGTTTGGAAAAAACGTAGCTTTTAACTCGAAAATAATGCTGACGTCAGCAAAAATAATTCTTTAAAGGTGATGTAAAGTCCCGATGTAAACAAACCGGCAACGTCCGTTTGTTTACATTTTAAACGCGCTATATTTAAAAAATTATGATGTGTTCTGGTTTGCTATGCTTACAGATTCGAGATTCTGATTTAGAAGATGTCGAATTGTAGTCGAAACAACGCGAAATTTGGGCATTGTTTACATCGCGGGACCCCCCATAGAACATGCGCAGAATGGACTTTACATGGTCTTTAAACCTTCTAGGAATAATTGTATCGACTTGAAATTTGTTATGTAGTAGCAAAGCATAAATGGGCGTAATATGTGAGCAAATCATGAAAAAAGAGGTGCTAAAGGCGATGTTACACCGCACGGGACAATTTTTAGCGATTGTTTGCAATATAAATCCTTGCCGAACAAGCGAGATACGCATAATATAATTTGCATTGCGAATCGTAACTAATCGTCGCTAAAAATTGTCGCGTATAAGTGCCAAGATCACTGTATGAAACAGATTCTCAGTTTTACCAGGGACTCAAAGACGGTAGGGTAGGGGGAGCAACTGATAGGGGCCCAAAGTTGAGATGGTGCCAAAAATTATGGAGGGACGCTTTCAATTCAAATATAGAACACTGTTTCTTTGTTTCGAAACAAAATGAGGTTATAAGGGTACAAGGATAATTTTCATTTTTTAAAGGTCAAGGACCCCGTGAAATCGCTCGCGGCCAGCTTGGCCTTCATCATAAAATTCGGAATTGGCAATGCTCCAGAAAAAATGGACATTTTTCGTGCATGATCTTTCAATGGAGGGGGGGGGATATTACACAGCCGGCACTGCCCGTGGATACCTCTAAACAATGGCGACGGACAGCAAGCTTAGGTCACAAAGTATACCGTTATATAGAAGTTCCACTGTAGTTAGAAAACCAAACATTTAAAAAAAAATACAGGCAGTTTGATACTGTATCGTAGTTTTGACTAACATTTTCCATTGTCAGGGGGGTTGACATGGTGATTTCTTCTGTGGTGCAAGCCCTGACAAGTCAGACGCTGAACCGAAACTCAAAGCAATATGGCGCTCAAAACAGAATGACAAATGAACTATGCATTTGACATTTTCACACACGGACCGCGAACTTCAGCACTTTAAATTATATTCTTACATGTACCATGGTTAATAAACTGTCGTGGAATGGTTGAAAAGTCTTTGACTCCTGAACGGTTGGTGGAAATTTTAAACGAGGACTCAAGTTACTGTATTCCGGTAAATCGATATATTTTGTAGTTTGCACTAGAAAGTATTGTGCTGTTGAACAAATAATATTTATTTGGGACGCTATTTCGCTATGGAAACATTAAATTTTCCGTTTTGGAAGTTTGAAGCACAGATTATTGATAAAGGAACTCTATTAATAGGGCCAAAGGGGCATTAATTTGCTTAAATTGTCTTGATAATTTGATACACATGAAATTAGAAGTATAGTTACTGTCATTTATATTGTTGCCAGTGCCACTTGTGCCCAAAGTGCGTGTATCTGAACCTATACAAAACTAGCCTTATTACATTGTCTTAATTTTACCTTGTGTTTTTTATAAGGAAAGTGATCACTAGTGTCTGGGCAGCTAGGCTTTTCATTGTTTTGGTGAAATACTGTTTATTTTTGTTTTGGTGTAAAATTGCACGAGCCAGATTGCAGATTTGGTTAAAGATTATGTTACACGAGGCAATTTTGCTGCAACTTGCAACACAATTTCGGACACAGTCAAGATAGGTAAAAAGGATATTCGCAGAGAAATTGTTGGCATGAATCTCGTTTTACTTTGTCGATATTGTTCTTGCTAAACATGCCCAGAAAGCAATGAAGAAATGAATGAGAATGATTATATTTGTGGAGTGAAACACGAGTCATGTTCACTGTTTTTCTGTGTGTTAACATTTCTACATAACATGGCGTGACATTGTGTTTCAAGTTGCAGCAACGTGTAACATGGCCTTAAAGATGTGGTACAATCTGTTCTGCACATGCATACATTGGAGTCTCCAGCCCATGATACAAACATTTCAGCGGCGGATCTAGGAATTTTCGTACGTTAGTCAAAAATTCTGGTTCCACTACCCCAGGGGGGAGCATATTTTTTCGGTGGGAAGGGGTGGTTCATTGTTTTTAGCTAGGCAATAAAATGAGTGTTTCTCATCAGCATGCCTAGGAAACACAAGTTGCCATATATTATGCTTCTAGATATCGTATTACAAACAGCGTAACACCAAACCGTGTGGTCAAAGACTCGCAATTTCGACATAACAATTTCGACATAACAATTTGTGCTAATACTCTTGTATAGTATTAATATTTGGTTCGGTTGATAAAAATATATCCGCAATACCTTGGCTGATTCAAATATTACAATAAATGCCAATAACGACTATATAATAATATAAATGCCCTTTTGACCAACCGCAAATATATGCTAATTCAGCTTATTATAACTGGACTATGTATTTTTATATCTGCGCAGTTTTTACCTTAGTCGCGTGACTAGTTTGACTACCCCTAGATCCGCCCCTGAAACATTTTAACTAAGTTTTATGCTCTTGCAAAGCCTGGTCATGCTATCTTGACCATTTCCTCTAGAAGCATAAAAATACATAGTTCTGTTGTCACCACTTCGTTTATAAAGTTCATTATTTTGGATAAAAAATGTAAACAAAGCTGACATGTGTGAAGGGACTGTACCACATCTCAGGGATGGATCCAGCATGATTTGATAGGGGGGGTGCCAGGGGTGATTTAGTTAGGTGTTTCGCGCCGAAGTCGCGACATGCGCCTTTAGCGCGCCCTTGCTAGGGGGGTATGGGGGCATGCACCCCCGGAAAATTTTTGAATTCTAGAACCTCGGAAATGGCATTTCCTGCAATCTGGGCGATGGATAACTGATATTTGAACAACAGAGTTGGACTTCTGGTTAGTCTCTATTCTGTGGTCTGACTACTCACTACGTTTGAATCTACACAAAATATTGGGAATGTGATTAAGATTTTTAATGAAAAGCCACGTCGAATTGCACTGTAGTGGAAGTTGCTAGTCGTGATTGACTATACTTTGAATTGTTATTCACTTGTCACCATGTTATTAGTTATTACTCAAAGTCTCAAATTACTGTCTCTTATTTTGTCTCATAATATAATTTTTGTTCGAACAATGACAATAGCCTTGCATTTGATAGGGAAATTGTTCAAATTTGCACCCCCCCCCTGCACCCCCTTTGGCCAATCCTTGGGGGCACCCCCCTGCACCCCCCCGGTGGATCCATCCCTGCCACATCTTTAAGGCAAAGTAATATGGGCAACAAAATTGCTGCAACTTGCAACAAAACCTGATATTAACACATTATTAATTAGAAGTGTTCACACATAAGTAATAATAAAACATGATCAAGACAACATCAGTACACATTTCTGTTTAACATGCGTTGAAATCGATCAGCTCTTGCAAGTTGCAGCAATCTTGTTGTCACATTAAAGATTTTTTAAGGTAGAAATATTAGCGCATGTGGGGTGTGACCTTTAGAACAACTTTGTATTTTAATTATTTCCTAAATCTCTAATTTTGATTGTTTGTATATAACAATTCTATTTGGCTACTTTTGTTCGTTTTACTGCCTCTTGATGCGCACTTGGGAACTGTTTAACAAACTGCTATCATTTAAAAGGGCAACTGCCCCCCCCCTTGCCCCCCTTGTCAGTGGCGTAACTACTATGGGTTCAGACCGAGTGAACCCGGGGGCCCCCAACCCAAATGGCCAAAAGGGGGGACCCAGGCAGCCAAGCGCAAACAAATTGTAGAGCAAAAACAAATTGACAGGGAAGATTCTCAGAAATTTTAACGAAAAATGCATGAACGCAACAACAAAATATATATTCTTTCTTGACATATTAAAATGTCGTTTTCTGACCGTCAGAATTCTGTAAAATCTTCCCCAAAGTTCAGGAAATGGCATTTCAGAGACTCTAGATTTAAAAATTTTCCAGGGGGGCCATACCTCCGGACCCTTCTAGAATGCTTGTGCCTTCGGTGCGAGCTTGTGCCTTCGGCACTCGTACTAGGGGGGCCTTCAAATTTTTTGAACCGGGGGCCCACTGATATAACGTTACGCCACTGCCCCTTGTGTCTGCCACTTACGGAAGATGGGTTGCAGATGTGGTTAGCTAGCGTGCTGTAAGAGAGAGGTAAGGGACCTCTGAGTTAAGCCAGCTATACTGCAGGTTGAGGACAGGGATTTGCTTTGGTTGGGTAACATTCCTATGCTTGATTAACCCATTAACTGGCAGTACCCTACCACTGACGAGTAAAATCTTGTGGTAGACAGAGTAAAATACTAAAATGGGTTCATCTGGGCGCATTGCCAGCTAATGGGTTAACAAGAGACACTGGCAAATAGTTTTGTTAACCCATTAACTGTTAGTACCCTATCACTGACGAGTAAAATCGTCTGGTATTAGACAGAGTAAAATACCAATTAGTAGGGCGCTAATGGGTTTAATAGTACCCAGCTAATGGGTTTAATTTTAAACTTGTGCTTCAAGGGTTTTTCTATGGGTTTTTCTATGCTAAAATATAACTCTTAGGCACTAACCTTAACTAACCCTCCGAACCTTTGTCAAACGGGCTGCAAAACCTGTTATGGCTTCTCTCCCACCTCAGAGTGGTAATATAAGCATAATAAACTGTTGAGAAGTAAAAGCGTCTGACGTAAGACAATTACTAATAATGAATATGAGACAAAGGCAGACAGTCTGGTTAACCCATTACGGACCCTGACATATTAATGGTCAAAGGTTGTCGTTAAAAATTCTGACCAAAATGAAATTTGATCAGAAATTTTTAAAGTTGACTTTCAGTTAGTAAATCCCAAGCAGTAATGAGAATTAAATGGAACAAAAAATGGAAATGTTTTGTATTATGACATTGTAATACAGTACCACCTTATTTTCAAGTTCATACTCTGTCTTTGAAGAAAACCGATTGCTCTGTTTTGTCCAGACAAAACGTCTGGAGTAAGTTGTCATTTGGGGCTTCGGTGGCGCAATCGTCAGAGCACGCGCCTTTCACCTCTGATATCGTGGGTGCGAGTCCCGTTGGGAACGACTTATAATAGCTATGTGAAAAGAATTAGTCAACGCTCTGCCGAAAGTCGTGGGTTTTCTCCGGGTACTTACTTACTTACTTACTTACTTACTTACTTACTTACTTACTTACTTACTTACTTACTTACTTACTTACTTACTTACTTACTTACTTACTTACTTACTTACTTACATACTTACCTACCAATTGAGCATTTGGTTGGAAATACTGTAATTTGGTCGGAAAACATCTGACCGTTATTTCAGGCTTAATGCCATTAACACCCAGCACTGCATGAGCACTCCTCCTTGATGGGTATAAGCAGGGATTTATACAAGCACTTTAGTCTACTGCCGTTTTCCAGAAGGAAGATTGAGTTTTTTAGTTACTGTGGATTGTGGTCTCAAGGCGAACCCCTCAATAGGGGGTGGGGGTGCTTGGGATGTGTTTCCCCGGGAAATATTTTTAACTTTCACAAGCCCCAGATTCCAGAATACTGTACATTTCCGGTCATCTCTTTGAGGAGTTTCCCGAAAAATGGCTCAAAGGCAAGAGTAATATATGCATATATAAGCGTCTGCTCAGAATCGAATATTTTCTTCCTTTCACAAAAAATTATTCACACTTGCAACTTCCTTCGGATTGTTGTGAAAAAATATTTATGGAGGAAGATTGAGTTTCAAATCTCAATTTAAGATTGAGTATTTACTACCGTTTACCGGTAGTAGAAAAGTGCTTGTATAAATCCCTGGTATAAGATCATCTGATGTAAGACAGAGTAAAATAGCTGACTAGGGCCCAATTTGGGGCTTAGTAGTCTGGCCTTGACAAATACAATTTATTGGTATTAGACATCTGGAGTAAGTTTTCATTTATTTTTTCCTTAAGCCACTCCTTGCTCCAGCTACCAATTTGAAACTCTCAAAACATCCAACATTGCTTCCTGGTGAGAAGATTTTGCTGCAGCAAGATGCGACATGTGTTGAGACATATCACACCCCTGTGGAAGGAACTCTACATCTTACTACATTTAGAGTCATATTCAGTGGATCAGTGCAGGTCTGTCAGTGTTTACAAATCTACAATTTTATGATTAACATTATGCAGTATCTTACTATATAAATGACTGCATGTAAAGAATCAGTGTTGATGGTTTTTGGAGCGTAAAATTTCGAGCGAAAATTATATACAGATTTTCAGACCTAACCAGGAGCAGTTACGAAAAATGCAACTATAGGCCCTCTGGCAGGAATTGAACCTGCGATCCTGCGGCCCTTCACACTTGTTAAGTATGGGTATCGTAGTACTCTGTTGTGCTCGCTTTTCTTAACTCTCGCAACATTCCCGCGTGTTTGGATCAGGCCATCCAAACACGAAAACCATAAAGTAATTGTATAATATTGTTATATGTTCAGTGTAATATTTGCAAATTTTTGGTGGGACTTACAGTCAAACCGGATGTTCTCTTGCGAGGAACATTGCAATATTGTCACGCAATATTGCAATTTTGATTTGGAGATTGCTCTGAGCAATTTGCAACCGACGCGAACAAATTGCAAATTGAAATTCACAACCAGTTTTGTAAACAAAGCCTCTGATTGGCTACTAGCAAAAAGGAAGCTCCAATCCAATTGCTCGGAGCATTTAATTGGTTTCTTCTTTAATAAGGAACTAATAGTTCTGTTGTCCTTACCATCAGTAATACCATTGTTAAGTTAATAAAAAAACCTAAAAATGAAAGCTAGTGTTAAAGAAAGGCAGCAAAGGCCAATGGTGAGCCTGCAGGGCGTCCTTTAGTTTAGTTTAGTATAAACATATCAAGGCTCGAATGTTCATTCTAATAATCATTCTTTCCTTTCTAAGGATATAGAAGATGATGCCAGCAGCGACCATGATCCAGCTCTTGTAACTAGGAAACCATACAGTCAGTGGGGAAAGAAGAAAGGATTCTCTGATACACTTGAGAGATTTAGAGAGAAAGCACAACATTTTCAGAAGAATTTGCAACATTCAAAATCATGGTAATATATATTATATAATTTTGAAAATATTTAAATATTAACGGAATAATTGTGAAAAACCTCAATTGTTGCAGACGGGATGATAACTAGTACAATGTGAATGTGTGGTAATTGACTCCATTTTTCGAGCGATGACCCTTTGTCTGGAAGTTGATAATGCTCGTTCTAACATTCAGACCAACAGCTTTCAACTAAAGTAACATCCGTCCTGACGAAAATGCCAACGATTGTATTGTTATCATTTCAAATTGTTCAACAAGTACATTATGCACTAGTCAATTGAAACCCCAAACACCGGGAGTATGCGGGGATTTTAACATTTCTCGCCTCTCGAGTGTTAAAATCCCGGCCTAAAAATGTTGTTAAATTACCTGGCTGACCAGGCCGAACATCTAGCTTTCCAAAGTCTAGCTTTGAATCTAGTCTTCTGATCAGCCATTTTTGATATAGAAATGGGCTGTTACAGGGAGCTGTCATAGAAGAAAGTCTGGCGAACGTGTGTAGTTCACTAGTTCATTAAATCGAAGGATCTACGAGAGTAAATGCCCGGCATTTTATCCCGGCCTTTGTGTCAGTGTTAAAATCCCGGATAGCATGATGGCAACGTTTGTTAAAACGTAGTATTTCCCCCGCAAAGTCCTGTTAAAACCCCGCATATGCCCGTGGGTGGTTGGTGGGGGTTCATTTGACTAGTGCGTTACCGTCGAATAGAACGGGTTGCGTGCAAGTGACGTCACAACTCGTCAAATTGTTTGACTTTCGCCCCTGTGGCAAATTCCCCTGGAAAAATTCAAACTAAAACCTGGTTTAACGCACGCGTAAGCGTAAAAGATCAAACGTTCCGACATAAACATAAAGTCTGGTTCACACTAGCAATTTTGTCGCGGATTTCTCTCTTCCTCATCGATGTGATCAAGCGAGTGACATCAGAATATGCCATTGTAAAACCGACCCATAATAGTCACATACTTTTGTCACAGATTAAGGATCTAACCAGATGTCTCACTCCGAGATTTTTTATACGCATGCGTGAGCCGCCATTTTGCCAGTAAGTGTATCCACGCCATTTCCACGCCATAAAACGTGAGCAATGACGCAATATTAAGCCATTGACTGGGAAAAGTCACTGGATGTATGTGAAAACAAGAAAAACATTTTCGGATATTTTTGAGTAAAAAAGCCGAAAAGGGCAGTAAAGAATGCTTTATAACGCATGAAAAGTTACCGAAATGAAGAATATTTGTTCTATTTCGTTTTATTAATCTTAAGTGGACATCTAACTTGTATTCTTATCACTCTTACAAACAATTTTGTGAAAAATATTAGCGAAAAGACAGGGCAACGGAGTGTGTGTTTGGTGCGGGGTAAAAGTTCGAACTTTTAAAGGCCAAAAAACAACAATCCTACGTAATATTTCTTTATATCATTCCGGTTGGTATATAGTCTTATTCAGATATACTTTCAAGTTAAATATCGCGTTGATATTGCCGAGGAAAGGACAGGCAGCCAAAAATTGACAATGAACCATGTTCGGTCCTGCCCATTTTCAATATTTCACTTAAGAAAAAAAATATATATCAACTTCCATTTCTCTAAGTTTGAATTTTACGTTGAAACATTGATTTTTCTTTCAAGATTTTATCACAGTTTTGCTCGCCGAAACTTCGAGGCCTCGTTTTTGGGAAAATTTTCACTAAAAAGTAGGTTAACTGTGGAAGACGTTCAGCAAAAAAATTACTTGAACAATAATTTTTCATTTCGAAAACTTTATGTACATTTTTTGGAAAACTTTATGGGTCTTCCCGTTTTCCCGTTTTCAATTCATAAATTGTGGCCATTCATGGTCACATATTGTTTTCAGTCAGCGAATAAAAAACAAAGAAAGAGCTTATATCCTAGCAATAAGATGGCGTGGCATTGCGTCAGAACACGAAAATATTAGGGAAAGATACCTAGTGAGACATCTGGTTACATCCTTAATCTGTGCTTTTGTTCTTGAGTCCACTCATTCGCATGCGTCAGAAGAAGAATAATGGCTGACAAATTACTAGTGTGAACTAGGCTTATGCAAACGTAAGAATATCAAACCTTCCCTTCTGCTTACGCTTACGCTTATGTCACAGCTGGTGAAAACCAGCACGCCAACGTTCCTTAATAACTTGAGTTCTAGGCATGCTAAAACAATAAACTATACACCAATATACTTCTCGTTGTTTAGGGATTCTGGCGAGATATAGCTTGTCTTATAACTCTCGTATTTCGAAAAATATAAGCGAAAACGGCACTCGAATACAGCTAATCCAGGTCAAGCGTTCCCCTTCCTCTAATAGTACATTTGCAACTTAGAAAAACCCTTTGCAAATCCCTTTAGGAACTTTGCAAAGTTCCTAAACCAATTCAAAGTTCTTCACTTCCTGTTCAAAGTTCCTCACTTCCTGTTTGATTGCTCTCGTGCGCAAAGAAGTCGCTGTTTTGTAGAATTTGAAGTTCAGAGACGTTATATTTGCATATATTTCCTTATCAAGCAATATTTTCATTCATAAACAGATGTAAAGAACTAAAAGTCCCAAAAATAATGACTTTCGGTTTTAAACTATTTATACACTATAACAGGAAGTGAAAATTTTTCAAGAGGAACCTATCACCCCTTGCAGTTGAATGGCTTTCTTTCACTTGACCGTTAATTCAATTATATAATTCAAAATTGAAAGTTGGAACTTCTAGCTCTTTATATCAATCTGTAAGTGTAAGCATTGTTTGAAAGGAAATATGAATACAACGTTTCTCAACTTCGAATTTAACAAAACAAGCGACTTTTTGCGCTCGATTTGCTAAACAGGAGGTGAGGGGATTTAAGCAGGAAGTGAGGGAACTTTGCAAAGTTCCTAAAGGGATTTGCAAAAGGGTTTTTAAAGTTGCAAATGTAATAAGGAAAATGCAAATGAATTAGGAACTGAAAAGAGGAACCCTTGATCTGGATTAGCTGTAAAACTGCGATGATGCCACCCAAAATAGCGGAATATTTAGCATGCATGACGTAATATTCTCGCGGGACTGGACGAGCCGAATTAATATGAATGTAAAAGTGACATCATTTGTCTACACCACATTACACATACCTTTGGCATGGTATATGTTAGTTAAACCGTGTACACGCAGCTTGAAGATTTTGTAAATATAGTGATTGTATTTCTATTTCATTTTAGTCGCACTTTAAGATCGACTTACAAGGGCAAATCAAATTTTACATTAAATAGCACAAATGAAAATCACATCATTCAAACGTCCACGAAGGAGGATTTAGATGACAGCTGTAAATTGATTTCTGTGCAGCGAGTGGACACAACTGACACAGATGAAACAAAGAAAGGTAAATTTACCGCAGGGACACCCTACCCCTCGAGCTACCATGGGAGAGGCAAAATTACATTCAAATATTTAAACTCCCCTCGGCTGGTAGGGTTACCATGGGGGTAGGGACACTCTATTTACGAAAGAGGATGTAAACGGTTTGTCTATTTATTACAATTTATTTAAAAAATTTAAAATTATGTTTAAATTTAAACATCTCTGATATGTATTCTGGTAATTGTCCTTGAAGGGCCTTAAAAGCCATAATACGATTTCCTTAGATCTTATTTCGTAGTTTGATCCCATGATTACACGCGCAGCCCTTTTTTGCATTTTGTATAGCTTTTTAGTATGTGTAGGGACACGCTACGCCCCCCCCAGGCCCTACCGCGCGTTATGATAAAATTGTAAAGACACAACTTCAGAAAACACTCCTTTTTATGCTCGAAAAGCTTCTGTCTGTAGTCATCCTATTGTTTTTTCGACATTTCCTTGTTGTTAACAATAACTGGTCCAAAGTCGGAAAAGATCTCCGCAGCGAGACTGCCATGGTTTTCCAACTATATGCTTGTATAAATCTATCTTATCTAAGCGAATTGAACTCTGAAAATCTCGTACATTCTTTCAAAGCAGATATCAAAGCCTGGATCATGTTATTAGACCATTATAACTTCTTGTTTCAATTTTCCGGCGCTTGTTTAATATGGAGCTTACAGTTTTCATTTACAGTGTGGAGTGATGGTTGTAGTACCGAGACCATGTAACTAGCGCCTTAAATAAGTTGTAGATTGTCGCAGACAGGTTGGGAACAGACACTTGCAGTGGGGGACACTTGCTTCAAATTTCAGTCCTGAAAGCTTTATGGCTTAAATTTAATGTTAATTTGCCTAATTATTCAGTTCTTTCGTGCTTGAAAAACCATGTTACAACTTCTGGTTGCCCCCTTCGTCTCCCACTGAAGGCTTTCCCGCGTTCACTGGGTCTAGCGAAATGGTGCAGTATAATATTGTCAATAGAGACCTTTAGCATAGCGTAAATTTTTCAGACCGCGAACCACAAACCGCGGTTTCAGGTTAGCGGTTTGCCGCTAGACGTTTGGGCAGTTTGGTGCATTTAGCTTGACGTTTCATTTCTGCTTACCGCGTAATGAGTCCTCTCTCCTCCGCAGAGGTTATTTATTTTATCGTATTTATTATCTTGAAATCTTATATTAAGTTTCTTGTGAGGGGTGCTGTACAAAAATAACGAAGGCGCGGAAAACGGAAGCGAAGGGAGAAAATAACCTCTGCCATATTTCTCATCCAAAATGGTGGCATCAGGGGGGTTAGAATTTTCTGTCAATTCTTATACCTATCTTATATATAGCTTATTTTGTATTTTCATATGTAATTTACATTGTACTTTGTACAGTAACCAAGGTAACCTAGTGTAAGCGCGGGAAAATATCAAATATTATATTCTACTTACATAAAGTAGTTCAACCACTATGTACAAGAAAACGACACTTTGTACAAGAAACCGACAGAAATATGGCAGAGGTTATTTTCTCCCTTCGCTTCCGTTTTCCGCGCCTTCGTTATTTTTGTACAGCACCCCTCACAAGAAACTTAATATAAGATTTCAAGATAATAAATACGATAAAATAAATAACCTCTGCGGAGGAGAGAGTAATGAGTCGGCCATGTTTTGTTTACTTCCGCATGGCTATTCTCACTTGCTCGGTAATAATCGCCATAACTCTTGTAAAAGTTATAATCTAAGGATAAAAATTGCCATGTATCAAGAAAAGAGGCCAAAGAACTTTGCTTTAGTAGTTAAACGTGTGTTTGTAAACTTTAAATAGTGTTAAAACGTTGCCGTATTTCACTTACCGCTAGAACACCTTCTTGCGGTTGAAACGTCAACGTCAAACGCCAAACGCGACCGCAAGACCAGGGTCACGTGATATTTTGCGGTTTGCGGTTTTTGCGAAAAACGCAATGCTAAAGGTCTCTAATGATAAAATCCGTGCATGAGAAAATAAAAATGTGTCCTTACAAATAATTATTTGTATTATATTTGCTTAATGTATATTATGTACTGCACTGTAGCTGCGTTCGAATTAGGTGCTTTAATTTATTTTGAGAAAAATACAGCAGTTCTGCGCATATACTATACCATTGCGAAAAGAGGGTGCATTGAGAAATTTCATGCGCGTGCGTTAAACGCGTTTAAAGAGTAAAGCTTATCCCATAATAGTTACAAGACCATACTGTTCTTAATGTAACAATTAGACGCTCTACAACGTAAGGCGTAGAGAGAATGACCAAGCGTGCTCCCTGAGTTATTGAATGTAATAAACCGATGCTTATAATCTATTTAAACTAGAAATACATGCATGCAGTAACCCCTCGTCCATTTGAACCATAGTTAAGTTTGAACCAAACAATTTACTCCCAAAAAGTTATTGTAACATGAAGTACTGAGTCGACGAATGTAACCATGGTAACACGCAACATTGTATATTTTTTATATTTTAATTTGTACAAAATCTTATTTTGTTTTTAACTATAAAATTATCAATTGTCCAACTATATAAAGTGGGTATGCTATTGTGTACTCTTTTAGCTTTGTTTTACTGTAACATTCAACTTTAGACGTTCACAAAACGTTTCGAAATTTTCAAAAAATTCGAGGAGTATTTTTATACTTCGCACTTGCTTTTGCATTTTTTTTATTTTTCTATAACATATTTGAATCAATACTAAAATACTCTTAAAGATCATTAGATCAATCAATGTTGTATTGACCACACAGAATGATCTACACATTTTCAAATTCACAAACTATACTGCATGCTATGTTAAAAAATCGGCAAAGCAAGCATGGAAAATAGACACTTGCCTGTTTAAAACGCTCCTTTTTCGGTCTTTCGACTGTTTCTCCTCTTGTTAATTTGTCCTCTAAATAATTTTCATTTATCTTGTTTTGGAGACATAGAGACTTACTTATAAAATGAGTGCAAAACTAATTTTGAAAAAAGTTTGCAAAATGGAAGTCTTCTCTCGGCTTGAACTTGCGCATGCGCATAACTTACGAAAAGGTCCAGTCCAGTCTATGAGTCCAGTCCATGACAAAAAAAAATGGCGGACGACTTTGCATTCCACAATGTTTTCACATACCCGGGTGTAAATCTCCGAGCGGAATTAGTACCCTCGCACGGCGCTTCGCGCCGGCTCGGGGATTAAATAATTTCTCGTCCGCATCTGGCATCACATATCAGATCGATTGCGCGTCCTTTACACGCGTCTTATCTGCCTAGTTTTCACTTATCTTTCCAGATCTTGTTCAGCATAACTTCGTTGTATCCATACCATGTACAAATGTATACGATGTCCACAAACTGTCCAAGAACTCACTTTTGAAAGACCCAAGATTGTTAGGGTTAACTGATGGCATTGAACTGATGTGCAGCACATTGCAGGTCTATAAGGTAAAGTTTATACCCACTTGATCCACTTTTCTATTCGGCTCGAGCAGTCGCACGAGAACATTACGTCATGCTAAATATTCCGCTATTTTGGATGGCATTATCGTGGATTTCATCGAAGTGCCGTTTTCGCTTATATCTTTCAAAATACTGCGAGTTACACTTAAGGCAAGCTATATCTCGCTAGAATCTCCATTTGTTGTTTTAGCATGTCTAGAACTCGAGTTATTAGGGAAAGTCCCATGTTGGATTTCATTTTGATTAGTTTGAATTTGCCCAGTGGAATTTGCTACCCAAAGTGGTCTTGCATGAACCGAACATAGCCATAGTACTTGTGTAGCGATTATTGAAATTCTATTCATTTTGTTGGAATATATACGTTCTTTCATGATACGAATGAAAGCCGCGTGGTTGTCTACACGCATAAAAACGCACAAGTTGTAGCAAATCTGCAGCAAGCATAATTCTGTCCATTTTGTTGGAATATATACGTTCTTTCATGATACGAATTAAAGACGCGTGATTGTCTACACAAGTAGAAACGCACAAGTTGTAGCAAATCTGCAGCAGACTTGTACCAATGCTGTTTCATGAACAACTTATTATCAGGATGTGTTCTCACTGCTTGTTGACAAGTTGTCAACTTGTCATCGACTTGTTGACCACTTGCTACAAGGTTGTTGACTCAACAGAGCTTGCTACAAGCCTGTTGCGAACACATCTTGTTGACAAGATGTGAGACTTTTACGTGTGTAGACGAGCTTTGTAACTTTTCTTTAATTTATAGTTCTGTCTCCCACAAGGATCTGACTACAATGCTGATAAACTTACCGCGATATTCTCAAAGTATACAAAACACCTTGTAAGTATTTTTTCATAATGATAAATGTTATAATAAACAATTATTGAATTGTCCAGGTAAGTGTTATCAGGCGAAGCCGAAGGCTGAGACTGATGACACTTAACAAGACCTTGATAATTCTGGATATCACAAGAACCAAATTCAATAATTGTTTTATTCTACATTGCATTGTTATTAAACTCTTTCGATAAACAACAATTTAAATTCTGTCGCACATAACAACGCTTAGTTTTAAAATATTGGGGGAAACCAAAGCTGCCGCTCGCTAAAAGTACGTACTGTGCGGGCTCAACCTACAGCAGATAATTCAGTTATAGCCAATCAGAAGACACGTAGTGACTACAATGTATAATACACTCAGTTATAGCCAATCAGAAGACACGTAGTGACTACAATGTATAATACACTCAGTTATAGCCAATCAGAAGACACGTAGTGACTACAATGTATGATAATACTAATAATATAATAAGATGCTGTGACATTCGAATCCGATGTAAAAATAAAGCTAAACATGCGAAAAAGAACGAGCGGAAAACGATACATTTTCGAATAAACTCGAATGTTTTCTACTTTGTGTTTGACGCCAAACAGCAGCCGGTCTTTGTTTGTTGTTTTGATCTATAAAATAATATAGATTACTGCGTAATATGTTATCCAAGGTATCCAATTTCCGATTAGACAACAAGGAATGGCGGAAATAGTGGCACAGGAAAAGTGGCATCAGAAATGTCATTATTCCTGTTTTGTAACAAATATAACAATAAATAATAATTATAATAATTTATTTAACGTCGTATAACACATGGTGTGGTTGCCCATTCACCCGAGCAAGAGACTCATGGTACAAGTGCTCGACAACTAACTAATTTACCTAATATAAAAGTTATTATAGAATTGAAAAACTAACTGCAAATGTTACACTGACAGCCATGTAAGTCACTATGTCTTTGATTAATATAAATTCTAAATTGATCTATCGAATGTAGCAGATTTAGCTGCTATTGGCAGTTGATTCCATATTCGGGAGGTGGTATGTTTATAGGATTTGTGAAAGTAGCGGCTATAATAGCGATCCTGCATGCACAACGTTATGGCCACTACCTTTTAAGTTCTATGATGTAGTACGAAGTTTAAATAAGTTGTTGGACCATTTAGTTTGAAACTCTTGTGACAACTCTTCAAACATTTTGACCTATGTCGTAAATTCTTCAAGATGTAACATGAAAAATTATGTTTCATACACTCTCAAAACTTGCTAAATGGCGAAAACAAGTTATATTGACACACTAATTCCATAGAAATTCAGAATTGAAAAGTATATGCATGACTCATTTAATGGATATCTCATGCATGCATGGTAGTGCCATTTTTACGTATTAGGTGCCATTTTTTCCGGTGCCATAGATATTGCACCGACGCATTACATTGACGTACATAACTTATATCGCTTTTGTATTTGGGAAGGAAAGATCAAAGTCACTTGCCTATTTGAACATTAAATTAAACTACAAAATTTGTAACCGCAATTGCAAGGAAACTTCGCAATATATTTAAAAAACTCATTAATAATTCATGAGGAAAAGACAAAGGAAATCACTACCGTGTCAGTGGTTTTATATGTGATAAAAAATCATGTTATTTTACATAAACTTTAGCTTTGATTTTCTCGGCTTAGACAATGTTTATTTTTAAAATTACTTCGCCAATGAACTCATAAGATGGGTCGTTTTTTAAGCCATTTAAAACACTCGCAGTTCGTGCTTTATCAGATATAAAACACTCGTGCTGCGCACTCGTGTTATATCTGATAAAGCACTCCTGCTCGTGTTTTAAATAGTACTTCTAAAATTCATTAATTATTCATAGGCAAAATACAAGGATCTATATATTTGATATAGACTTGCTCAAATTTTCTCCTTCAATTTTTACAGCGTAGATAACATCAATCTTCAAAATTCCAACGCCAGTGAGCGTACAAAACGAGTCATTTTAGAAGCGAAAACGAGTCATTCGGCCTTAATTTATCAGATCTAAAACACTCGGCTGCGCCTCGATGTTTTAAATCTGATAAAGACCTCTTGTGCGGTTTGTATATATTACATAACAGAGTAAATGACTGCAATATATGTAACAGAGTAAATGACTGCAATATATATAACAGAGTAAATGACTGCAATATATATAACAGAGTATAAATGACTGCAATATAACAGATTAAATAGCTGCAATATATATAACAGAGTAAATGACTGCAATATATATAACAGAGCAAATGACTGCAATATATATAACAGTGTAAATGACTGCAATATATATAACAGAGTAAATGACTGCAATATATATAACAGAGTAAATGACTGCAATATATATAACAGAGTAAATGACTGCAAAAATATATAACAGAGTAAATGACTGCAATATATATAACAGAGTAAATGACTGCAATATATATAACAGAGTAAATGACTGCAATATATATAACAGTGTAAATGACTGCAATATATATAACAGAGTAAATGACTGCAATATATATAACAGAGTAAATGACTGCAATATATATAACAGAGTAAATGACTGCAATATATATAACAGAGTAAATGACTGCAATATATATAACAGAGTAAATGACTGCAATATATATAACAGAGTAAATGACTGCAATATATATAACAGAGCATAAATGACTGCAATATATATAACAGAGCATAAATGACTGCAATATATATAACAGAGTAAATGACTGCAATATATATAACAGAGTAAATGACTGCAATATATATAACAGAGCATAAATGACTGCAATATATATAACAGAGCATAAATGACTGCAATATATATAACAGAGTAAAGTGACATCTCGTCTTATTTATAATCTGAAGTTTCTAAATATATGTTTTATTATGATATATATTAAGAAGTTATCGACGAGTAATGGATATAAGATCACATCTTCTCTTAATTATCATTAATAAATTAATTGTTTAAAACGTTACGCCAAACCACATCATCACGCAAACGCCTTTCTCAACGTCATTCGCATTCGTATCCAACTTGCAATTTTGATATTTCATTGCCAATGTGATCGTCCTATAGTTACAGCCTTGTTTTTCTGGAACTGTGCGGCGGAAACAACGTTCTCCCAGCGAGAGAAAGGTATATCATATGTGCTGAAGAAATACTTGAAATAATTTATTGTGCTTCTTACGTTGATTGATATCTGATTGATAAAGTGATTACGTGTTAATTCCCATGCAAAATAATCAAAATAATATATAATCATGCGAAAAGTCTTATTAGATAGTTTGCTCTTCAGATAAAGGTAATTATGTTATGTTATGTGTTGTGTTGTGTTGTGTTGTGTTGTGTTGTGTTGTGTTGTGTTGTGTTGTGTTGTGTTGTGTTGTGTTGTGTTGTGTTGTGTTGTGTTGTGTTGTGTTGTGTTGTGAAACATATATACATGGAATGAAGGCTCTATAAATATATGCAATGATTGTGATTCAATTATTAGGCCTACCAGTTTTATTTTTAGCAATATCGTTTTAGTGGAAAGTATATAATACAAATAAAATTAT
The DNA here is from genome assembly GCA_016169945.1 of Trachythela sp. YZ-2020. NCBI lineage: Eukaryota > Metazoa > Cnidaria > Anthozoa > Malacalcyonacea > Clavulariidae > Trachythela > Trachythela sp. YZ-2020. The sequence continues at coordinate 28,105 of JADLSH010000003.1, read as the reverse complement.
CTATTTTATAGTTATTAGGTGACAAAATGCATCTTTAATTAAAAGTTGGAGCTTTTCCCCGACAGTTCAATGTCTTATTCAAGTTTAGCTCCCGGAAATGCCATTAACGACTTCCCCCGAATGCAGAGTACTTCGGCACGAAGAAGAGCTGATTAAAATGCTTTGCTTTATAACTAAGCTTCTTCGCAGCAATCTGGTCAGCCAAATGTAGTTATGAATTGCTGTCACCAAAGGCACTGAACACAAGTGTGTTCTTGTTCAACCTGCACGATTGTATTGGCGCTTCTCGTTCTTCTTGCTGTTGTTATAAAGGCGCTGTTGAGGCCCTGATTTCGATGTGTCGAGGCGTACGGGGTTGAATATATTGATATCGTATAATAGCTTTTCACATCTCTGCCAGAAACGTCTTGTTGCATGCAATGTACACACGAGCATTAAACGTTTTCAACCTCCCTCCAGGATTTTGGGTTTTCCCAACCTTCCTCAAAATACTACTGGAAATTTTTCCGACATGCATGCTTTTGCCTAGGAAGGTTTGCCATGCAGTTGGCCATTGCATTCCTGATTGTTGCTTCTAATACTGCTTTGCAATGTTTGAGTCAATGTTCCACTTTCAACCTCCTGAATGTCAGTAAACCTTCCCCACTGGTTATACCCGCGTTCCCGCAGCTTCTTTGCAATTCTAATTTCTAAGTTGGTGTATATACCAGACGATGGAGCAAGGACTGGTTCTGTTGAAACATCATACACAATACATCATACATACTCACCTTGCCGCCCGTGGATGAAACCTTCTTTTAAGCAGGATAAAGTGTGGCCAAAATAATTTACCACAGATACAGTGAGTTGGTAACCGTTTCAACTGCCATCGATACCAGAGGCAGATTATGTCGAAGAATTCCCACTTATTGAACCCATGCATACTCGTATTCACTTAGTGGTAAAGCTGTCAGGCAGATTGAAGAACTCTCCAGCTGCGCAATGTCGTAAGGACGAATCTGTTTCTCTGTCATTCTTGATCCAGTTCGTGTTTTATCTCATCTCTCGCTCTTGTGTGGGTCGAAGTCTCCATCGTTCAGGCAAATTATCTGTTGGTAAGGCTTGACCAGGGTCTTAGCCAGAATCAGGAATTTGGGCGTCCAAATTTGGGATTTGGCTTACAACTTGACATTTACGCGGCTGCTTATTAAGAGAACGAAATCATGGAGTTACGAACTTGCGTGATGCAATCACATTCCGGTGTTGGCCACTTAAGCTATTTTATTGGAATTGCATGCTAATTCCAATTTGACTGTCAATAATTAATGAAAATACCAAAAGTTCTAAGACAATGGCAGAAACAATGACTAGACAGTAATTATAAAGACCTATTGTGTATGATCGCTACCTGTACTATTCTGCAAATTGAAGCCATAAAGTACAGCGTGCATGCAATCTACAGATTTGTAGAGGCCGTCTGAAAGGCGTCAATATATGATAATCAGCCGTCCAAAAGCCGTCTTTTACTGGGATTAGATCATATAAACGGAAGAGCATTAAGATATTTCTGAAATTCAATTCCTAACTGTATATCTTTTTAATATTTCAGTCGCCTTCTAAATGGTTTGCTATCGCATATAAAGAAGCGATTTCTCTCGCGCGTTCGCGTGATGTGTTTGATTCAAGAACATCACAAAATTTCTACGATTTTGAAGGTAGGTGAATGTTGACCAATTGTTGCTCATTGCTTAGAAATGAATTAAGGCACTTTGCCAATTCCCTATTTTCCTCTTCAATGCATGGTATTTTACACCTCGCCAGCCAGGCTTTTTACCTCATCGCTGAAGGAGGGACAATTTTAAATAAGAAAACATACAATAGGACGTCTTGTAACGAGAGACTATATGCATATTTTTTAAATACAGATTGAACTCGACAATGACATACACACAATATATTTCTATATGCTGACCTATATTTATATATTGTATATTTGTAGAATTTAGAGGTTTTCAATACATATTATTGAACACACCTAACCTTCAGTTCTACGGCTATGGATTCGACATTTCACTGCCTTGCTTGCTTACTGAAAATTAGAATTTAAGAATGCCTTCCCTAACACACAACTAAAACCTAATCACAAAACATCAGTCCCTAATCACAGAGGCATCGAAGAAATACTTAGATCGCTGAAACATGACAGTATTAAATAGTGAAGAAAAGGTGCACCCTTGCAGGGAATCGAACTCGGGTGTTTGCGTTGCTGTGTCAATGCTTTACCGCTAGACTACAAGCGATGGCTTGAAAACAAATCCCCCAAAACACCGCTTTATATTGCATAATATGGATGTGCTTCAATGCGAATAGTCCACTCACTATATTTTTGGGTATTGAATGGCCAGAACGGGTATTTTTGTAATTTTTAGAGAACGAGACAGTTATATGATTAAGAGGATATTTTTTTGTATGTTACGTAACAAGCGTTCAAAACTAATGAGTATATATATTGTTACCTGGTTATGACTGCATTCAAAATTTTACAATTTTTGTATGTTTCTCAATCGTCAAACGAACCTAAATAATATGTTTAGGTCATTGTCTGTAAAATAATGCCGAAGTAATTTTGGGAGGTACGCCAAACAGATATTAGGTTTTGAACACTTTTCATCGCAAATACGCGACATAGAAAAAAATCGCCTCTTAAACATTTTTGAAAGAACATGAATATAGAATAATCTAGCCCACTCGTGACTAGTAATTTCGGATCTATAACCGTAGAACTGTGATGGCTAAAATGGTGCAAGAGGGGGTGTATTAAATCGTAACTATTAATTCCAAAAACTTCCATCACTATGATGTGCCATAGATTAATATGAATAATGTATAATGTTTTTTTCTGCCTACATATAGTCGAGTTTCGACGGCTAGGTTTGCTGATGTTAGATTGTTGGAGAATATACTGTAAGTATTTTCTATATTTATAAATCATTTGACAATGTACTCTTCTTGATTTAACATGATGGAGAACAATATGGGCCATGTTACACGGAGCAATTTTTGCTGCAAGTAAAAAACGCCGTTTCTGACATAGAGTGATGTTATGTTAAAAATATTAACAGTAAAGCATAAGCTTTTTTGTCTGCACCTTTCTGATATTTTTCATTCAGTTCTTTCATATCTTTATGATATGTTTGTTACGTGAGAAAAATGTCAGTGGAGTATTACTGCATTGAATTCGTTTTACATAACATGACTCTGTGCCAGAATTTGCGTTGCAAGTTGCAGCAAAAATTGTTCCGTGGTCATGGCCTTCTGTTATTCAATATTTTTACATCACTGGCAGGAAAAGAATCATGCAAGGCTTTTGTTTGTACTCCTTAACTTTTTTAACTCCTTCAATCAAAAGTTATGTTTCAAAAAGATACTTAATTGATATGATCAGGAAACTTGAAGTTTTATAATACTGCTTGAATTTTGTCTCATTAGACATTTTAATTACAATTATGTATTTATTAGCCAGGCAATGCTAATAACACTTACTCTAATTTTCCCCCAATCATACCCAAAATCCTAACGTCATGTACTTACAATGATGTTTTCGTAAAATGTAGAGGTGCATGCATGTATATAGTTACCAGTGGGCTTACTCTTTCCCACCCACAATTTTGGAAGAGTCACTTTCTTCCCCTATCCAGGAGGGGTCTGAAGAAAAAATATTCATAATTGAAAACTGATTTTGAAGTCCTTTTCAGCAGTGGTGGGGCTGACGTCAATTGTTTAGTTATGTTGTTGGGTTTTGGGTTGCTACAAGTATATGTACCTCAACATAACGCGATATCTCAAGACATACAATGTATTAAATGTCTGTGTATCTCTGCGACAATAACATCAACCCTTAATCTAACTGCTGTTTGTTAATGGCAAGACATGAATCGTTCTGGAAATTTACTAACAATTGCAAAATCATCAGACTGTAATGCAACTCGAGGGGCAGAAGGGTGTTTGCTTGTAGGCTATAACAACGAAATTTTCCATGTTACAGCTCCTTAAACTTATATATAATTTTGCAAATTAAGTATTTTTTTAAATGAGCCAAATACATCATCTGTGTGTCTTCAACCAAAATATCTACCTCTAGGTCGACATTACCGAGTAATTGAGTGATATAAAATGAACATATCAAGTTTTGTATGTTTTGAGGTACGAAAAACTGAAAACGTGCAAGTCTGACAGTATACTCTGATTATTCAGGTGTTATACAACTGTCATTGCACTTAATAATGTCACAAGAGATAAACATTACACAATCATAACACGCATTTCATTTCAGCCCAATTGTCTTATCTTGCCAACATCCAGTATTTTGAGATATAGATTAAAGTGCTAGTTTGTTAATGCAACATGCAGGCACAAAGCGTCAATCAGTAATAGAGACCTTACGATGTAGGACGGCAACGCGAACGACGACGGCCAAAAGAAACTGCTTCAAATATATCAATTAAATAAAATTTGTCGTGTTTTATCAATCGTATGAATTCACTTCAGTTTGTGGAAGTTGAGATAAGGGCTTTTTGGTTTAGAAGATTTCTACTTCAGTACTGAGTCAATTTGCTGAGTACCACTTCTCGCGGCTTGAAATGCAGACGTTGAACACAAGGCGTAAAAATTTGTAGTTTACCGTTGCAAACAGAGCGAGGATGACGTCTAAAACTCCCGTGGGATTTTAATTATTCATTTCTATTCTAAAATACTATGAATTTCATTGTACTTATAGCCGTAATCACGTTATTAAGATCTCTAATAAAAACAAAAGAACATTTTTACTTGTTAAGAGCACCCGATTATAAAAAAGTACAGAGGGAAACCTTTTCTTTCAAATTTTATGCAGAGAGCAAATTTTGCATATGTTTTGAGGGCCATATACTTGCATCGGGTTCCGGCACCGAAAATATTGAATTTTGGAAGTTCAAAGTGGCCATTTCCTGGATTTTCAGGGTGAAATTCTTGCAAATAGAGCAACAAAAATCTGTGTAGTTGGAAGAAAATTATATTTCCATGAATTTGAAGCTTATTCTATTTTCCTCCCTAGCTTCCTCTTCTTATTCCACCTGCCCATTTTCTCTTAACGGTCACTTTCTTCCCTAAACCCCTTACCTTTTTCCCATCCCATGAAGAGGAAGCAAATGGCAATTATTTACACCCCTGGTAAATTTATCTGCTAATTGTTATCGTGACGTCCTTCCGGGTCATTTTTTGGAAAGTCACACAAAGCAACAGTGTCGCATTAATGATGAAGTCTTGTTTAATTTATTTAGCACCAAACGGTCATTTAGAGACAAAGGCTCCTAAGAAAACTCTCATACCGCATGGAATTAGTGATGTGGAAATGAACAGCATCATCGCATTTCATGGGTACGTTGATTACTTTGACATATAAATGAGAATACAGCCGAACCTCCCGTAAGCGGACACCATCGGGACCGAGTCATGGTGTCCGCTGATATTCAGTAAATAGTTAATCATTGTAATATACGTTTCGTATAGGTAATAGCATAGTTTCGAGTGCGATTTGGATATAACATGCACGAATGAGTTTTTCAAAGACCTCATGTTCGAGACAACTATACTTTCAACTTACCAGCTTCAGCGAACGTCCACTGATATTAAAGTTTTCGCTCCTTTCATATATCATTTGTATGCATTGCCAAAGATTTGAAAGTCAACCGAACCATGTGAATTTATTCAGTAATATCGTTGTAAAATAATTTTTTCTCGTTTTAAATAACATTTAAGACATCGTTTTCGTCCGATATTTAAGTTTCAGTTTAGGCTGAGCGGGCGCCATGTTGTTTTGTTTTGTTAGAACCTAGCCCAATTTGATTGGTTCATAGTGATTACAGATATTTGAACTGCGATCAAAAAATTGCACTGTGATTACAGAAAATTGCACTGTGATTACAGAAAATTGTACTGTGATTACAAATTTTTGCACAGCTGTTTGGGATTAACTGCACGGGAATCAACCAATCAAATTCGAGAAACATTTATATGTATATTATATATTACTTTTGTTGAGGAGTGCAAACTAAAATGAACAAAACATCTTCAACTTCACAAATAGCTAAGGTTCTCCCGACAAAACAATAAATTTGTAGTAAATCTTGATGTATGTTTGTATCTGTCCTGCCTAGCGGATATCTGTTCGAATTTGGAATAGATTGTGGTACTGGTTATGTAGTTGAAATTGCGTGTTTAAACATTCTGAGGTCAAACAGATGTTCTTAATCTTAGGCTACGCTGGGTAATTCAACACAACATCTGATCAAGAGACTATCATACTTTTTGGGGGTTTTGTTTTGCAGGAGAGGTCGAAAATATAGTGATATAATATAAAAGACGTATTGCCGGGACCCAAGAATGGCGTCCGCTTACGAGAGGTGTCCGCTTATACGAGAGTGTCCGCATGTAGAGGTTCGACTGTAAAAGGTTCGAAAAACAGATATGTGCATGGCGAACAGTTTGACGCCAGAATACCAATACATAAAACAAACAGTATAGATGGAGTTAACGTTGTACAGTCCATATTATAAAAACCACATGAAGTATCACCTTTCTTTATTCAACTGCTGACATAATAGCGCAGGCGCCGTTTTTTCTTTCAGCGCACGCCAATGTATATCACTATATGTATAATATACATTGGCGTGCGCTGAAAGAAAAAACGGCGCCTGCGCTATTATGTCAGCAGTTGAATAAAGAAAGGTGATACTTCATGTGGTTTTTACAATAGAATCTATTGAATTAAACAGCTAAAAGCAACCCAATAGCGGGCTACCTGTGGACTAACTAGATAGATACTAACAACAATTCTTTGGTGTGTTCATTTCACACGAATTTTTGAAATTTAATTTTTCTGTTTAGTGATAGAAGTTTTCCTTCAATTTGTTGGAGAAATCAGCTGGACGGGACAGTTATGTTACGGTGTGGTTCAGCATTACATAGAAGGTATGTGCTATATTTTTGAAAAACTAGATTTCAAGTAAGCTTAACGCCTGTTCACACGATCCGATTTGTCGCATCCGATTCTCCTCCTGACGTATGTGATTTCACACAATACAGCAACAAGTCAACAACTACACTTTTCGCCAGGTATGAACCAATGGTCTTACTCTTGTCAGCAAATCCAGTAAATCACATGCGTCAAGAGGAGAATTGGATACGACAAATCACACGGTGTGAACCAGCCTTTACAAACACAGTAAATCATAGCAGGGTACACTTTGCGGTCTTACTGACCGGCAAGATCTAGAGGCAGTGCACACACATGGCGCACTTTTTTATTCGTGCCCAGCTCCTTTTTATAATTTTTTATACGGGGATAAAGTAAAACGCACTTAAAAGGAACGGATGTATCGAATGGGGCCCATTAGCGACTCGAATTGATCATGATATTAACCAAAAATAAGCTAGAAGTTACTGCCTCAATGCACAAAACTCCATGTAAAATTCCTCAACCGGCAGATTTAAAATGAATTATCCATGAAGTACGCTATAATTTAACTCCTGATTGTCATAGCACAAAAATATAGGCAAATTGTATAAGTAATTAGATACGCTGAAAAGGATAGGATGTGGACACAAGCTCAAAACTGCCCCCTGTCGTTGTTTTTGGACCTTCTACTAGGTTCCAGTTTGCGATAACTTTGTTGAAAATATAGGAACCTCGCGTTGGCATTAACTTGGCGAATGAGCGTATACCTGTATTTACGACGCACATTACATTACACATGCAAAATGTGCCACAATGATGTCCGAGGCCAAGGCATATTTTAACATATATACTGGGGGGCCACTTGGGCCCCCCAGGCCCTCTTGATGGCCCCCACTCACACAAAATTGGCCCTCCACTCCCTGGGCCCCTTATACATTGGGTCGTTTACAGAGTAAATGATTTGTCTGTGTTTAACGAAATATTGTTTTATGGCTTATATAGTTAGACATTTTTAAAGTTTTAGTTAAAACATCGAAATACTATTGGCTTGGCAATTTCAGAGCTCCAGATTTCAAAATTTTCCCGGGAAAAAACTCCCCCGGACCCCTACAGGGCTCGCGCCTTCAGCACTCAGATTAAGGGCCCTTTTTCACAAATGGCCCCCCACTTAGAAATCCTTAAAATATGCCCTGTCCGAGGCGGTAAATCATCGTTTAATATGATAAGAGAGCAGCGTTAAAAAACGTTTTCAACCTTCTTCCGGGTAGGATATTAGGTTTTCCCAACCCTCCTCAAAATTGAAATTTTTCGAATATGCAGTGCTTCTAGTCTGACTGTGATTGCTCACTGTTGTTAGAAATACTAGCCTGACTATACTCTATTACTTTCTGCTTTGCAAGGTTTTATTCAGTGTTTCACTTTCAACCTTCTTCGATGGCAGTAAACCTTCCTCACGGGTGGTACCCGCATACCCGCAGCTTTTTTGCCACTCTGTAAGAGAGTATAGTGATTAGTATAGTGATTAGTATAGTCTGTGATTAGTATAGTGATTAGTATAGTCTGTGATTAGTATAGTGATTAGTATGGTGATTAGTATGGTGATTAGTATGGTGATTAGTATGGTGATTAGTATGGTGATTAGTATGGTGATTAGTATGGTGATTAGTATGGTGATTAGTATGGTGATTAGTATGGTGATTAGTATGGTGATTAGTATGGTGATTGGTATGGTGATTGGTATGGTGATTGGTATGGTGATTAGTATGGTGATTAGTATGGTGATTAGTATGGTGATTAGTATGGTGATTAGTATGGTGATTAGTATGGTGATTAGTATGGTGATTAGTATGGTGATTAGTATGGTGATTAGTATGGTGATTAGTATGGTGATTAGTATGGTGATTAGTATGGTGATTAGTATGGTGATTAGTGTGGTGATTAGTGTGGTGGTTAGTATGGTGATTAGTATGGTGATTAGTATGGTGATTAGTATGGTGGTTAGTATGGTGATTAGTATGGTGATTAGTATGGTGATTAGTATGGTGATTAGTATGGTGATTAGTATGGTGATTAGTATGGTGATTAGTATGGTGGTTAGTATGGTGATTAGTATGGTGATTAGTATGGTGATTAGTATGGTGATTAGTATGGTTGTTAGTATGGTTGTTAGTATGGTGATTAGTATGGTGATTAGTATGGTGATTAGTATGGTTGTTAGTATGGTGATTAGTATGGTGATTAGTATGGTGGTTAGTATGGTGGTTAGTATGGTGATTAGTATGGTGATTAGTATGGTGATTAGTATGGTGATTAGTATGGTGATTAGTATGGTGATTAGTGTGGTGATTAGTGTGGTGGTTAGTATGGTGATTAGTATGGTGATTAGTATGGTGATTAGTATGGTGATTAGTATGGTGATTAGTATGGTGATTAGTATGGTGATTAGTATGGTGATTAGTATGGTGATTAGTATGGTGGTTAGTATGGTGATTAGTATGGTGATTAGTATGGTGATTAGTATGGTGATTAGTATGGTGATTAGTATGGTAGTTAGTATGGTTGTTAGTATGGTTGTTAGTATGGTGATTAGTATGGTGATTAGTATGGTGATTAGTATGGTGATTAGTATGGTGATTAGTATGGTGATTAGTATGGTGATTAGTATGGTGGTTAGTATGGTGATCAGTATGGTGGTTAGTATGGTGATTAGTATGGTGATTAGTATGGTGATTAGTATGGTGATTAGTATGGTGATTAGTATGGTGATTAGTATGGTGATTAGTATGGTAGTTAGTATGGTTGTTAGTATGGTTGTTAGTATGGTGATTAGTATGGTGATTAGTATGGTGATTAGTATGGTGATTAGTATGGTGATTAGTATGGTGATTAGTATGGTGATTAGTATGGTGGTTAGTATGGTGATCAGTATGGTGGTTAGTATGGTGATTAGTATGGTGATTAGTATGGTGATTAGTATGGTGATTAGTATTGTGGTTAGTATGGTGATCAGTATGGTGGTTAGTATGGTTGTTAGTATGGTGATTAGTATGGTGATTAGTATGGTGATTAGTATGGTGATTAGTATGGTGATTAGTGTGGTGATTAGTGTGGTGGTTAGTATGGTGATTAGTATGGTGATTAGTATGGTGATTAGTATGGTGATTAGTATGGTGATTAGTATGGTGATTAGTATGGTGATTAGTATGGTGATTAGTATGGTGATTAGTATGGTGATTAGTATGGTGATTAGTATGGTGATTAGTATGGTGATTAGTATGGTGATTAGTATGGTGATTAGTATGGTGATTAGTATGGTAGTTAGTATGGTTGTTAGTATGGTTGTTAGTATGGTGATTAGTATGGTGATTAGTATGGTGATTAGTATGGTGATTAGTATGGTGATTAGTATGGTGATTAGTATGGTGATTAGTATGGTGGTTAGTATGGTGATTAGTATGGTGGTTAGTATGGTGATTAGTATGGTGATTAGTATAGTATGGTGATTAGTATGGTGATTAGTATGGTGATTAGTATGGTGATTAGTATGGTGATTAATATAGTTGATTAGTAATTAGTATGGTAATTAGTATGGTGATGACTTTGGTGATTAGTATGGTGATTAGTATGGTGATTAGTATGGTGATTAGTATGGTGATTAGTATGGTGAATAGTATGGTGATTAGTATGGTAATTAGTATGGTGATTAGTATGGTGATTAGTATGGTGATTAGTATGGTGATTAGTATGGTGATTAGTATATGGTGATTAGTATGGTGATTAGTATGGTAATTAAATATGGTGATTAGTATGGTGATTAGTATGGTGATTAGTATGGTGATTAGTATGGTGATTAGTATGGTAGTTAGTATGGTGATTAGTATGGTGATTAGTATGGTGATTAGTATGGTGATTAGTATGGTGATTAGTATGGTGATTAATATGGTGATTAGTATGGTGATTAGTATGGTGATTAGTATGGTGATTAGTATGGTGATTAGTATGGTGATTAGTATGGTGATTAGTATGGTGATTAGTATGGTGATTAGTATGGTGATTAGTATGGTGATTAGTATGGTGATTAGTATGGTGATTGGAATGGTGATTAGTATTAGTATGGTGATTAGTATGGTGATTAGTATGGTGATTAGTATGGTGGTTAGTATGGTGATTAGTATGGTGGTTAGTATGGTGGTTAGTATGTTGGTTAGTATGTTGATTGGTATGGTGATTGGTATGGTGATTGGTATGGTGATTGGTATGGTGATTGGTATGGTGATTGGTATGGTGATTGGTATGGTGATTAGTATGGTGATTAGTATGGTGATTAGTATGGTGATTAGTATGGTGATTAGTATGGTGATTAGTATGGTGATTAGTATGGTGATTAGTATGGTGATTAGTATGGTGATTAGTATGGTGATTAGTATGGTGATTAGTATGGTGATTAGTATGGTGGTTAGTATGGTGATTAGTATGGTGATTAGTATGGTGATTAGTATGGTGATTAGTATGGTGATTAGTATGGTAGTTAGTATGGTTGTTAGTATGGTTGTTAGTATGGTTGTTAGTATGGTGATTAGTATGGTGATTAGTATGGTGATTAGTATGGTGATTAGTATGGTGATTAGTATGGTGATTAGTATGGTGATTAGTATGGTGATTAGTATGGTGATTAGTATGGTGATTAGTATGGTGATTAGTATGGTGATTAGTATGGTGATTAGTATGGTGATTAGTATGGTGGTTAGTATGGTGATTAGTATGGTGATTAGTATGGTGATTAGTATGGTAGTTAGTATGGTAGTTAGTATGGTTGTTAGTATGGTTGTTAGTATGGTGATTAGTATGGTGATTAGTATGGTGATTAGTATGGTGATTAGTATGGTGATTAGTATGGTGATTAATATGGTGATTAGTATGGTCATTAGTATGGTGGTTAGTATGGTGGTTAGTATGGTGGTTAGTATGGTGATTAGTATGGTGATTAGTATGGTGATTAGTATAGTGATTAGTATGGTAATTAGTATGGTGATTAGTATGGTGGTTAAATATGGTGATTAGTATGTTGATAGTAGTATGGTGATTAGTATGGTGATTAGTATGGTGATTAGTATGGTGATTAGTATGGTGATTAGTATGGTGATTAGTATGGTGATTAGTATGGTGATTAGTATGGTGATTAGTATGGTGATTAGTATGGTGATTAGTATGGTGATTAGTATGGTGATTAGTATGGTGATTAGTATGGTGGTTAGTATGGTGGTTAGTATGGTGTTTTGTATGGTGATTAGTATGGTGATTAGTATGGTGGTTAGTATGGTGGTTAGTATGGTGGTTAGTATTGTGGTTAGTATGGTGTTTTGTATGGTGATTAGTATGGTGATTAGTATGGTGATTAGTATGGTGATTAGTATTGTGGTTAGTATGGTGATCAGTATGGTGGTTAGTATGGTTGTTAGTATGGTGATTAGTATGGTGATTAGTATGGTGATTAGTATGGTGATTAGTATGGTGATTAGTATGGTGATTAGTGTGGTGATTAGTATGGTGATTAGTATGGAGATTAGTATGGTGATTAGTATGGTGATTAGTATGGTGATTAGTATGGTGATTAGTATGGTGATTAGTATGGTGATTAGTATGGTGATTAGTATGGTGATTAGTATGGTGATTAGTATGGTGATTAGTATGGTGATTAGTATGGTGATTAGTATGGTGATTAGAATGGTGATTAGTATGGTGATTAGTATGGTGATTAGTATGGTGATTAGTATGGTGAATAGTATGGTGATTAGTATGGTGATTAGTATGGTGATTAGTATGGTGATTAGTATTGTGATTAGTATGGTGATTAGTATGGTGATTAGTATGGTGATTAGTATGGTGATTGGTATGGTGATTAGTATGGTGATTAGTATGGTGTTTGTATGGTGATTAGTATGATGATTAGTATGGTGATTAGTATGGTGATTAGTATGGTGATTAGTATGGTGGTTAGTATGGTGTTTGTATGGTGATTAGTATGGTGATTAGTATGGTGATTAGTATGGTGATTAGTATGGTGATTAGTATGGTGATTAGTATGGTGATTAGTATGGTGATTAGTATGGTGATTAGTATGGTGATTAGTATGGTGATTAGTATGGTGATTAGAATGGTGATTAGTGTGGTGGGTGATTAGTATGGTGATTAGTATGGTGATTAGTATGGTGATTAGTATGGTGATTAGTATGGTGATTAGTATGGTGATTAGTATGGTGATTAGTATGGTGATTGGTATGGTGATTAGTATGGTGATTAGTATGGTGATTAGTATGGTGATTAGTATGGTGATTAGTATGGTGATTAGTGTGGTGATTAGTATGGTGATTAGTGTGGTGATTAGTATGGTGATTAGTATGGTGATTAGTATGGTGATTAAATATGGTGATTAGTATGGTGATTAGTATGGTGATTAGTATGGTGATTAGTATGGTGATTAGTATGGTGATTAGTATGGTGATTAGTATGGTGATTAGTATGGTGATTAGTAGGGTGATTATAATGTGAATTAGTATGGTGATTAGTATGGAGATTGGTATGGTGATTAGTATGTATGGTGATTAGTATGGTGAATTAGTATGGTGATTAGTATGGTGATTAGTATGGTGATTAGTATGGTGATTAGTATGGTGATTAAATATGGTGATTAGTATGGTGATTAGTATATGGTGATTAGTATGGTGATTAGTATGGTGATTAGTATAGTGATTAGTATGGTGATTAGTATGGTAATTAGTATGGTGATTAAATATGGTGATTAGTATGGTGATTAGTATGGTGATTAGTATGGTGATTAGTATGGTGATTAGTAATTAGTATGGTGTCTAGTATGGTTATTAGTTTGGTGATTAGTATGGTGATTTGTATGGTGATTATTATGGTGATTAGTATGGTGATTAGTATGGTGATTAGTATGGTGATTAGTATGGTGATTAGTATGGTGATTAGTATGGAGATGAATTAGTATGGTGATTAGTATGGTGATTAGTATGGTGATTAGTATGGTTGTTAGTATGGTGATTAGTATGGTGATTAGTATGGTGATTAGTATGGTGATTAGTATGGTGATTAGTATGGTGATTAGTATGGTAATTAGTATGGTGATTAGTATGGTGATTAGTATGGTGATTAGTATGTGATTGATTAGTATGGTGATTAGTATGGTGATTAGTATGGTGATTAGTATGGTGATCAGTATGGTAATTAGTATGGTGATTAGTATGGTGATTAGTATGGTGATTAGTATGGTAATTAGTATGGTAATTAGTATAGTGATTAGTATGGTGATTAAATATGGTGATTGGTATGGTGATTAGTATGGTGATTAGTATGGTGATTAGTATGGTGATTAGTATGGTGATTAGTATGGTGATTAGTATGGTGATTAGTATGGTGATTAGTATGGTGATTAGTATGGTGATTAGTATGGTGATTAGTATGGTGATTAGTATGGTGATTAGTATGGTGATTAGTATGGTGATTAGTATGGTGATTAGTATGGTGATTAGTATGGTGATTAGTATGGTGATTAGTATGGTGTTAGTATGGTGATTAGTATGGTGATTAGTATGGATTAGTATGGTGGTTAGTATGGTGATTAGTATGGTGATTAGTATGGTGATTAGTATGGTGATTAGTATGGTGATTAGTATGGTGATTAGTATGGTGATTAGTATGGTGATTAGTATGGTGATTAGTATGGTGATTAGTATGGTGATTAGTATGGTGATTAGTATGGTGATTAGTATGGTGATTAGTATGGTGATTAGTATGGTGATTAGTATGGTGATTAGTATGGTGATTAGTATGGTGATTAGTATGGTGATTAGTATGGTGATTAGTATGGTGATTAGTATGGTGATTAGTATGGTGATTAATATGGTGATTAGTATGGTGATTAGTATGGTAATTAGTATAGTGATTAGTATGGTGATTAGTATGGTGATTAGTATGGTGATTAGTATGGTGATTAGTATGGTAATTAGTATGGTGATTAGTATGGTGATTAGTATGGTAATTAGTATGGTGATTAGTATGGTGATTAGTATGGTGCTTAGTATGGTGATTATTATGGTGATTAGTATGGTGATTAGTATAGTGATTAGTATGGTGATTAGTAGTGATTAGTATGGTAAATTAGTATGGTGATTAGTATGGTGATTAGTATGGTGATTAGTGGTGATTAGTATGGTGATTAGTATGGTTGTTAGTATGGTGATTAGTATGGTGATTAGTATGGTGATTAGTATGGTGATTAGTATGGTGATTAGTATGGTGATTAGTATGGTGATTAGTATGGTGATTAATATGGTGATTAGTATGGTGATTAGTATGGTGATTAGTATGGTGATTAGTATGGTGATTAGTATGGTGATTAGTATGGTGATTAGTATGGTGATTAGTATGGTGATTAGTATGGTGATTAGTATGGTGATTAGTATGGTGATTAGTATGGTGATCAGTATGGTGGTTAGTATGGTGATTAGTATGGTGATTAGTATGGTGATTAGTATGGTGATTAGTATGGTGATTAGTATGGTGATTAGTATGGTGATTAGTATGGTGATTAGTATGGTGATTAGTATGGTGATTAGTATGGTAATTAGTATGGTGATTAGTATGGTGATTAGTATGGTAAGGATTAGTATAGTGATTAGTATGGTGATTAGTATGGTGATTAAATATGGTAATTAGTATGGTGATTAGTATAGTGATTAGTATGGTGATTAGTATGGTGATTAGTATGGTGATTAAATATGGTGATTAGTATGGTAATTAGTATGGTGATTAGTATATGGTAATTAGTATGGTTAAATATGGTGATTAGTATGGTGATTAGTATGGTGATTAGTATGGTAATTAGTATGGTGATTAGTATAGTGATTAGTATGGTGATTAGTATAGTGATTAAATATGGTGATTAGTATGGTGATTAATATGGTGATTAAATATGGTGATTAGTATGGTGGTTCGTATGGTGATAAGTATGGTGGTTAGTCTGGTGATTAGTATGGTGGTTCGTATTGTGATTAGTAGGGTGATTAGTATGGTGATTAGTATGGTGATTAGTATGGTGATTAGTATGGTAATTAGTATGGTGATTAGTATGGTGATTATATGGTATAGTAATTTATGGTGATTAGTATGGTGATTAGTATGGTGATTAGTATGGTGATTAGTATGGTGATTAGTATGGTGGTTAGTATGGTGATTAGTATGGTGATTAGTATGGTGATTAGTATGGTGATTAGTATGGTGATTAGTATGGTGATTAGTATGGTGATTAGTATGGTGATTAGTATGTTGATTAGTATGTTGATTAGTATGGTGATTAGTATGGTAGTTAGTATGGTTGTTAGTATGGTTGTTAGTATGGTGATTAGTATGCTGATTAGTATGGTGAATAGTATGGTGAGTAGTATGGTGATTAGTATGGTGATTAGTATGGTGATTAGTATGGTGATTAGTATGGTGATTAGTATGGTGATTAGTATGGTGATTAGTATGGTGATTAGTATGGTGATTAGTATGGTGGTTAGTATGGTGATTAGTATGGTGATTAGTATGGTGATTAGTATGGTGATTAGTATGGTGATTAGTATGGTGATTAGTATGGTGATTAGTGTGGTGATTAGTATGGTGATTAGTATGGTGATTAGTATGGTGATTAGTATGGTGATTAGTATGGTGATTAGTATGGTGATTAGTATGGTGATTGGTATGGTGATTGGTATGGTGATTGGTATGGTGATTAGTATGGTGATTAGTATGGTGATTAGTATGGTGATTCGTATTGTGATTAGTATGGTGATTAGTATAGTGATTAGTATGGTGATTAAATATGGTAATTAAGTATGGTAATTAGTATGGTGATTAGTATGGTGATTAGTATGGTAATTAGTATAGTGATTAGTATGGTGATTAGTATGGTGATTAAATATGGTAATTAGTATGGTGATTAGTATAGTGATTAAATATAGTATTAAGTATAGTGATTAGTATGGTGATTAGTATGGTAATTAGTATGGTGATTAGTATGTTGATTAGTATGGTGATTAGTATGGTGATTAGTATGGTGATTAGTATGGTGATTAGTATGGTGATTAGTATGGTGATTAGTATGGTGATTAGTATGGTGATTAGTATGGTGATTAGTATGGTGATTAGTATGGTGATTAGTATGGTGATTAGTATGGTGATTAGTATGGTAGATTAGTATGGTGATTAGTATGGTGATTAGTATGGTGATTAGTATGGTGATTAGTATGGTGATTAGTATGGTGATTAGTATGGTGATTAATTAGTATGGTGATCAGTATGGTGATTAGTATGGTGATTAGTATTGTGATTAGTATGGTGGTTAGTATGGTGGTTAGTATGGTGATTAGTATGGTGATTAGTATGGTGATTAGTATGGTGATTAGTATGGTGATTAGTATGGTGATTAGTATGGTGATCAGTATGGTGATTAGTATGGTGATTAGTATGGTGATTAGTATGGTGATTAGTATGGTGATTAGTATGGTGATTAGTATGGTGATTAGTATGGTGATTAGTATGGTGGTTAGTATGGTGGTTAGTATGTTGGTTAGTATGTTGATTGGTATGGTGATTGGTATGGTGATTGGTATGGTGATTGGTATGGTGATTGGTATGGTGATTGGTATGGTGATTGGTATGGTGATTAGTATGGTGATTAGTATGGTGATTAGTATGGTGATTAGTATGGTGATTAGTATGGTGATTAATATGGTGATTAGTATGGTCATTAGTATGGTGGTTAGTATGGTGGTTAGTATGGTGGTTAGTATGGTGTTTTGTATGGTGATTAGTATGGTGATTAGTATGGTGGTTAGTATGGTGGTTAGTATGGTGGTTAGTATTGTGGTTAGTATGGTGTTTTGTATGGTGATTAGTATGGTGATTAGTATGGTGATTAGTATGGTGATTAGTATTGTGGTTAGTATGGTGATTAGTATGGTGATCAGTATGGTTGTTAGTATGGTGATTAGTATGGTGATTAGTATGGTGATTAGTATGGTGATTAGTATGGTGATTAGTATGGTTTTTAGTATGGTGATTAGTATGGTGATTAGTATGGTGATTAGTATGGTGATTAGTATGGTGATTAGTATGGTGATTAGTATGGTGATTAGTATGGTGATTAGTATGGTGATTAGTATGGTGATTAGTATGGTGATTAGTATGGTGATTAGTATGGTGATTAGTATAGTGATTAGTATGGTGATTAGTATGGTGATTAGTATGGTGATTAGTATGGTGATTAGTATGGTGATTAGTATGGTGATTAGTATGGTGATTAGTATGGTGATTAGTATGGTGATTAGTATGGTGATTAGTATGGTGATTAGTATGGTGATTAGTATGGTGATTAGTATGGTGATTAGTATGGTGATTAGTATGGTGATTAGTATGGTGATTAGTATGGTGATTAGTATGGTGATTAGTATGATGATTAGTATGGTGATTAGTATGGTGATTAGTATGGTGATTAGTATGGTGATTAGTATGGTGTTTAGTATGGTGATTAGTATGGTGATTAGTATGGTGATTAGTATGGTGATTAGTATGGTGATTAGTATGGTGATTAGTATGGTGATTGGTATGGTGATTAAATATGGTGATTAGTATGGTGATTAGTATGGTGATTAGTATGGTGATTAGTATGGTGATTAGTATGGTGATTAGTGTGGTGATTAGTATGGTGATTAGTATGGTGATTAGTATGGTGATTAGTATGGTGATTAGTATGGTGATTAGTATGGTGATTAGTATGGTGATTAGTATGGTGATTAGTATGGTGATTAGTATGGTGATTAGTATGGTGATTAGTATGGTGATTAGTATAGTGATTAAATATATGGTGATTAGTATGGTGATTAGTATGGTGATTAGTATGGTGATTAGTATGGTGATAAGTAAGGTGATAAGTAATGTGATAAGTAAGGTGATTAGTATTGTGATTAGTATTGAGAATAGTAAGGTGATTAGTATGGTGATTAGTATGGTAGTGATTAGTATGGCGATTAGTATGGTGATTAGTATGGTGATTAGTATGGTGATTAGTATGGTGATTAGTATGGTAATTAGTATGGTGATTAGTATGGTGATTAGTATAGTGATTAGTATGGTGATTAGTATAGTAATTAGTATAGTGATTAGTATGGTGATTAGTATGGTGATTAGTATGGTGATTAGTATGGTGATTAGTATAGTGATTAGTATGGTGATTAGTATGGTGATTAGTATGGTGTATGATTAGTATAGTGATTAGTATGGTAATTAGTATAGTGATTAGTATGTTGATTAGTATGGTGATAATTATGGTGATTAGTATGTTGATTAGTATGTTAATTAGTATGGTGATTAGTATTGTTATTAGTATGGTTATTAGTATGTTGATTAGTATGGTGATTAGTATGGTAATTAGTATGGTGATTAGTATGGTGATTAGTATGGTGATTAGTATGGTGATTAGTATGGTGATTAGTATGGTGATTAGTATGGTGATTAGTATGGTGGTTAGTATGGTGATTAGTATGGTGATTAGTATGGTGATTAGTATGGTGATTAGTATGGTGATTAGTATGGTGATTAGTATGGTGATTGGTATGGTGATTAGTATGGTGATTAGTATGGTGGTTAGTATGGTGATTAGTATGGTGATTAGTATGGTGATTAGTATGGTGATTAGTATGGTGATTAGTATGGTGATTAGTATGGTGATTAGTATGGTGATTAGTATGGTGATTAGTATGGTGATTGGTATGGTGATTAGTATGGTGATTAGTATGGTGATTAGTATGGTGATTAGTATGGTGATTAGTATGGTAGTATGGTGATTAGTATTGTGATTGGTATGGTGATTAGTATGGTGATTTGTATGGTGATTAGTATGGTGATTAGTATGGTGATTAGTATGGTGATTAGTATGGTGATTAGTATGGTGATTAGTATGGTGATTAGTATGGTGATTAGTATGGTAGAAGATTTGTATGGTGATTAGTATGGTGATTTGTATGGTGTTTAGTATGGTGATTAGTATGGTGATTAGTATGGTGATTAGTATGGTAGTTAGTATGGTGATTAAATATATGTAATTAGTATAGTGATTAGTATAGTAATTAGTATGGTAATTAGTATGGTAATTAGTATGGTGATTAAATATGGTAATTAGTATGGTGATTAGTATGGTAATTAGTATGGTGATTAGTATAGTGATTAAATATGGTAATTAGTATAGTGATTAGTACTTATGGTGGTTAGTATGGTAATTAATGTATGGTGATTAGTATGGTGATTAGTATGGTTGTTAGTATGGTGATTAGTATGGTGATTAGTATGGTGATTAGTATGGTGATTAGTATGGTGATTAGTATGGTGATTAGTATGGTGATTAGTATGGTGATTAGTATGGTGATTAGTATGGTGATTAGTATGGTGATTAGTATGGTGATTAGTATGGTGATTAGTATGGTGATTAGTATGGTGATTAGTATGGTGATTAGTATGGTGATTAGTATGGTGATTAGTATGGTGATTAGTATGGTGATTAGTATGGTGATTAGTATGGTGATTAGTATGGTGGTTAGTATGGTGATTAGTATGGTGATTAGTATGGTGATTAGTATGGTGGTTAGTATGGTGATTAGTATGGTGATTAGTATGGTGATTAGTATGGTGGTTAGTATGGTGATTAGTATGGTGATTAGTATGGTGATTAGTATGGTGATTAGTATGGTGATTAGTATGGTGATTAGTATAGTGATTAGTATAGTGATTAGTATGGTAATTAGTATGGTGGTTAGTATGGTGATTAGTATGGTGATTAGTATGGTAATTAGTATAGTAATTAGTATGGTAGTTAATATGGTAATTAGTATGGTAATTAGTATGGTGATTAGTATGGTGATTAGTATGGTGATTAGTATAGTGATTAGTATGGTGATTAAAGTATGGTGATTAGTATGGTGATTAGTATGGTGATTAGTATGGTGATTAGTATGGTGAATTAGTATGGTGATTAGTATGGTGATTAGTATGGTAATTAGTATATGGTGATTAGTATGGTGATTAGTATGGTGATTAGTATGGTGATTAGTATAGTGATTAGTATGGTGATTAGTATGGTGATTAGTATGGTGATTAGTATGGTGATTAGTATGGTAATTAGTATGGTAATTAGTATAGTGATTGTATGGTAATTAGTAAGTATGGTGATTAGTATGGTGATTAGTATGGTAATTAGTATGGTAATTAGTATGGTAATTAGTATATGGTAATTAAATATGGTGATTAGTATGGTAATTAGTATAGTGATTAGTATGGTAATTAAATATGAATTAGTATAGTGATTAGTATGGTGATTAGTATGGTAATTAGTATGGTGATTAGTATAGTGATTAGTATGGTGATTAGTATAGTGATTAGTATGGTGATTAGTATGGTGAATTAGTATGGTGATTAGTATGGTGATTAGTATGGTGATTAGTATCGTAATTAATATGGTGATTAGTATGGTGATTAGTATAGTGATTAGTATAGTGATTAGTATGGTGAATTAGTATGGTAATTAGTATAGTGATTAGTATGGTGATTAGTATGGTGATTAGTATAGTGATTAGTATGGTGATTAGTATAGTGATTAGTATGGTGATTAGTATGGTGATTAAGTATGGTAATTAGTATGGTGATTAGTGTGGTGATTAGTATGGTGTTAGTATAGTGATTAGTATGGTTATTAGTATGGTGATTAGTATGGTGATTAGTATGGTGATTAGTATGGTGATTAGTATGGTGATTAGTATGGTGATTAGTATGGTGATTAGTATGGTGATTAGTATAGTGATTAGTATGGTGATTAGTATGGTGATTAGTATGGTGATTAGTATGGTGATTAGTATGGTGATTAGTATGGTGATTAGTATGGTGATTAGTATGGTGATTAGTATAGTGATTAGTATGGTGATTAGTATGGTGATTAGTATGGTATGGTGATTAGTATGGTGATTAGTATGGTGGTTAGTATGGTAATTAGTATAGTGATTAGTATGGTAATTAGTATAGTGATTAGTATGGTAATTAGTATAGTGATTAAATATGGTGATTAGTATAGTGATTATAGAATTAGTATGGTGATTAGTATGGTGAATTAGTATGGTGATTAGTATGGTGATTAGTATAGTGATTAGTATAGTGATTAGTATGGTGATTAGTATGGTAATTAGTATGGTGATTAGTATGGTGATTAGTATAGTGATTAGTATGGTGATTAGTATGGTGATTAGTATAGTGATTAGTATAGTGATTAGTATGGTGGTTAGTATGGTGATTAGTATGGTGATTAGTATGGTGATTAGTATGGTGATTAGTATGAGTGATTAGTATGGTGATTAGTATGGTGATTAGTATGGTGATTAGTATGGTGATTAGTATGGTGGATTAGTATGGTGATTAGTATGGTGGTTAGTATGGTGATTAGTATGGTGATTAGTATGGTGATTAGTATGGTGATTAGTATGAGTTAGTATGGTGATTAGTATGGTGATTAGTATATGTGATTAAGTATGGTGATTAGTATGGTGATTAGTATTATGGTGATTAGTATGGTGATTAGTATGGTGAATTAGTATGGTGATTAGTATGGTGATTAGTATGGTGATTAGTATGGTGATTAGTATGGTAATTAGTATAGTAATTAAATATAGTGATTAGTATGGTAATTAGTATGGTAATTAGTATAGTGATTAGTATAGTGATTAAGTATGGTAATTAGTATAGTGATTAGTATGGTGATTAGTATGGTAATTAAATATGGTAATTAGTATGGTAATTAAGTATGGTAATTAGTATAGTGATTAGTATGGTAATTAGTATAGTGATTAGTATAGTGGTTAGTATGGTGATTAGTATAGTATGGTGGTGATTAGTATGGTGATTAGTATGGTGACTAGTATGGTGATTAGTATGGTGATTAGTATGGTGATTAGTATGGTGATTAGTAATGGTGATTAGTATGGTGATTAATATGGTAATTAATATGGTGATTAGTATGGTTGATTAGTATGGTGATTAGTATAGTGGTTAGTATAGTGATTAGTATGGTAATTAGTATGGTGATTAGTATGGTGATTAGTATGGTGATTAGTATGGTGATTAGTATGGTGATTAGTATGGTGATTAGTATGGTGATTAGTATGGTGGTTAGTATGGTATTAGTATAGTATGGTGATTAGTATGGTGATTAGTATATGGTGGATTAGTATGGTGATTAGTATGGTGTTTAGTATGGTGATTAGTATGGTGATTAGTATGGTGATTAGTATGGTGATTAGTATGGTGGTTAGTATGGTAATTAGTGGTGATTAGTATGGTGATTAGTATGGTGAGTAGTATGGTGATTAGTATGGTGATTAGTATGGTGGTTAGTATGGTGATTAGTATGGTGATTAGTATGGTGATTAGTATGGTGATTAGTATGGTGATTAGTATGGTGATTAGTATGGTGATTAGTATGGTGATTAGTATGGTGATTAGTATGGTGGTTAGTATGGTGATCAGTATGGTGATTAGTATGGTGATTAGTGTGGTGATTAGTATGGTGATTAGTATGGTGGTTAGTATGGTGGTTAGTATGGTGATTGATATGGTGATTGGTATGGTGGTTGGTATGGTGATTGGTATGGTGATTGGTATGGTTGTTAGTATGGTTGTTAGTATGGTGATTAGTATGGTGATTAATTAGTGGTATGGTGATTAGTATGGTGGTTAGTGTGGTGATTAGTATGGTGATTAGTATGGTGATTAGTATGGTGATTAGTATGGTGATTAGTATGTTGATTAGTATGGTGAATTAGTATAAGTGATTAGTATGGTAATTAAATATGAGTGATTAATATAGTGATTAGTATAGTGATTAGTATGGTGATTAGTATGGTGGAGTGAATTAGTATGGTGATTAGTATGGTGATTAGTATGGTGATTAGTATGGTGATTAGTATGGTGATAAGTATAGTGATTAGTATGGTGATTAGTATGGTGGTTAGTATGGTGAGTGTATGGTAATTAGTATGGTGATTAGTATGGTGATTAGTAATCCAATGGTGATTAGTATGGTGATTAGCAAACATTAAATATAGTGATTAGTATGGTGATTAGTATGGTGATTAGTATGGTGATTAGTATGATGATTAATATGGTGATTAGTATGGTGATTAGTATGGTGATTAGTATAGTGATTAGTATGGTAATTAGTATGGTGATTAGTATGGTGATTAGTATGGTGATTAGTATGGTGAATTAGTATAGTGATTAGTATAGTGATTAGTATAGTGATTAGTATGGTGATTAGTATGGTGATTAGTATGGTGATTAGTATGGTGATTAGTATGGTGATTAGTATAGTATGGTGATTAGTATGGTGATTAGTATGGTGATTAGTATGGTGATTAGTATGGTGATTAGTATGGTGATTTAGTATGGTGATTAGTATGGTGATTAGTATGGTGATTAGTATGGTGATTAGTATAGTGATTAGTATGGTGATTAGTATAGTATGGTGATTAGTATGGTGATTAGTATGGTGATTAGTATGGTGAATTAGTATGGTGAGGAGATTAGTATGGTGATTAGTATAGTGATTAGTATGGTGATTAGTATGGTTATTAGTATGGTGGTTAGTATGGTGGTTAGTATGGTGATTAGTATGGTGATTAGTATGGTGATTAGTATGGTGATTAGTATGGTGATTAAGTATGGTGATTAGTATGGTGATTAGTATGGTGATTAGTATGGTGATTAGTATGGTGTATGGTGATTAGTATGGTAATTAGTATGGTGATTAGTATGGTGATTAGTATGGTGATTAGTATAGTGATTATTAGTATGGTGATTAGTATGGTGATTAGTATAGTGATTAGTATGGTGATTAAATATGAGTGATTAGTATAGTGATTAGTATGGTAATTAGTGTGGTGATTAGTATGGTGATTAGTATGGATTAAATATAGTGATTAGTATATGGTAATTAAATATGGTAATTAGTATGGTGATTAAATATAGTGATTAGTATAGTGGTTAGTATAATTGAGTTAGTATGGTGATTAGTATAGTGATTAGTATGGTGATTAGTATGGTGATTAGTATAGTGATTAGTATGGTGATTAAATATGGTGATTAGTATGGTGATTATTATGGTGATTAGGTAATTAAATATGGTGATTAGTATAGTGATTAGTATGGTGATTAGTATGTGTGAGGAAATTAGTATGGTGATTAGTATGGTGATTAGTATGGTGATTAAATATAGTGATTAGTATAGTAATTAGTATAGTGATTAGTGGTAAATCCCAGTATGGTGATTAGTATGGTGATTAGTATGGTGATATAGTAGTTAAGTATGGTGATTAGTATGGTGATTAGTATGGTGATTAGTATGAGTGATTAGTATGGTGATTAGTATGGTGATTAGTATGGTGATTAGTATGGTGGTTAGTATGGTAATTAGTATGGTGATTAGTATGGTGATTAGTGTGGTTTCATGCATGGTGATTAGTATGGTGATTAGTATGGTGGTTAGTATGGTGGTTAGTATAGTGATTAGTATGGTGATTTAGTATGGTGATTAGTATGGTAATTAGTATGGTGATTAGTATGGTGATTAAATATGGTGATTAGTATGGTGATTAGTATGGTGGATTATTATGGTAGTTAGTATAGTGAATTAGTATAGTGATTAGTATGGTAATTAGTATAGTGAAAATTAAATATGGTGATTAGTATGAGTAATTAAATATATGTAGTGATTAAGTATAGTGAAAATTAAATATAGTGAATTAGTATGGTAATTAAATATAGTGATTAAATATAGTGATTGAAAGTATGGTGAATTAGTATAGTAATCGAGTATGGTGATTAAATATAGTAGGTTGTTAGTATAGTGGTAATTAGTATGGTGATTAAGTATAGTGATTAGTATGGTAATTAAATATGGTGATTAAATATAGTAATTAAATATAGTGAATTTAGTATGGTAATTATTATGGTGGTTAAATATGGTAATTAGCCATGGTGATTAAATATGAGTGATTAGTATGGTGAATTAGTATGGTAATTAATATGTAAGTGATTAGTATATGGTGATTGGATATATGGTGAATTAGTATGGTGATGTTAAGTAATAGTATTGCGAATTAGTATAGTGATTACATATAGTGATTAGTATGAGTGATTAAATATGGTGATTGAAAATATATTGATTAGTATGTGTGAGATTAGTATGTGTTGATATAGTATAGTGGTGAAATATGATATAAATATGGTAATTAATATAGTAATTAAGTATAGTGATGTAATATAAATAATTAAATATAGTGATTAGTATGGTGATTAAATATAGTGATTAGTATGGTGAGATAGTAGTGATTAGTATGGTGATTAATGTAAAATGTGAATTAGTATGGTGTTGATTAGTCCCAAATGGTTGTTAGTATGGTGATTAGTATGAAGTGAGTTACAGTATAGTGAATTAGTATGGTAATTAAGTATGGTGATTGAAAATATGGTGAAATTAGTATGAGTGATTCAGTATGGTGATTGAAAACAATAGTGGAAGTATGTGTTAGTACGGTGGGTGATATAGTACTGTGGGTGAATTCATGTATGGTGAAGTAATTTGAAGCTGAAACTATGGCCAATTAAATATAGTGAACGTTGACAAGTATAGTAATTAGTATGGTGATTAGTATGTGGTACCAATATAGTAATTAGTATAGTAATTAGTATGGTGATTGAAGTATATTGGTAATTAGTATGGTGAGATAATTTGTAGCGTGGTGAATTAGTATGGTTTGATTAGTATGGTGATTAGTATGGTGATTAGTATGGTGATTGAAGTATGGTGATTAAGTATGTGGTGAGTTAGTATGGTGATTAGTATGGTATTAAGTATAGTGATTAATAGATTTAGTAATTAATTATAGTTAGTATGGTGTAGTTAGTATGCAGGTGAGTTAGTATAGTGAATTAAATATGGTAGATTAAATATGGTGATTAGGCTATGGTGGTTAGTATGAGTGGTTAGTATGGTAATTGAAGTATGGTGGTTAGTATGGTGTGAAATTTGTATGGTTGAAAAGATTTAAGTATGGTGAATTAGTATAGTTAATTAAATACAGTGAAGTAAATTAAATATGGTTGTGTTAGTATAGTGTAAATTAGTATAGTGATTTGTATGGTAATTTGTATAGTGAATTAAATATAGGTAATTAAATATAGTAATTAAGTAATATGTTAAATATAGTAATCAAGTATGAATTTAGTAAATATAATTATTAAATATAGTAATTAAATATGGTGAATTAATTAGTACTGTGGGTGATTAAATATAGTAATTAAATATAGTAATTAAATATAGTGAATTAAATATAGTGAATTAGTATTGGTAGTATGGTAATTAAATATAGTAATTAAGTATATTGATTAGTATAGTAATTAAGTATGGTAGTGTATAGTAATTAGTATAGTGTTATGGTAATTAGTATGGTAATTAGTATGGTAATTAGTATAGTAATTAAATACAGTATTAAGTACATTAATTAAATACAGTAATTAAATACAGTAATTAAATGTATAGTAGATTAATGTATAGTGATTAGTATGGTAATTAGTATAGTAATTTAAATGTAATTGTTTTATGGTAATTAAATATGGTAATTAAGTATGGTGGTAGTTAGTATGTGGTGGAGTAGTTAAGTATAATTATTTATATAGTAATTAGTACAGTGGTGCAATTAGTACTATGAGTGTGTAATTAGTATGGTGATTAGTGTGGTGATTAGTATCAGTGTGTAATTAGTATGGTGTGGTTAGTATGGTGATTAGTATGGTGATTAGTATGGTGATTAGTATGGTGATTAGTATGGTGATTAGTATAGTGTTTGATTAGTATGGTGATTGAGTATAGTTTGATTAGTAGTATGGTGATTAGTATGGTGATTAGTATGGTGATTAGTATGGTGATTAGCTATAGTGATTAGTATGGTGATTAGTATGAGTGGTTAGTATGGTGAT
>JADLSH010000029.1:402500-552921 GCA_016169945.1 Trachythela sp. YZ-2020 | reverse complement strand
CCACCGCACTCTGCAGTCAGGAAATTAAGATTTCTGAATATGTCAAACCTAGGCTTATCTAGCTATAAATTGGAGCCTATAAAGCACATGGTGAGCATGGTTTCAAATAAACAAAAATGCTTTATTGGCAGTTGGCAGATATCAAATGGCAATGCAGCATATGTGCATATATGCAGCAACTGCATGCATATATTAGCTGGGCTGCCTATGGTTATACAATCAATTTTTTGCTTGTGTCCTCGCCTATTTTTTCCACCCCTGCTGATATACGGTAAAATTCCTTTAGTTACAAAGTAATTTATAATTATATAAATCAAACCTTTTTCTTCAATTGTATTGTCAAGTAAGATATCAACTGGTTCGTGCACATTGACTGACTTTTCAATAGCATTTTTTATAGCTTCAGGACTGAGCATTGGGAACATTTTCTCAAGCTGCTGCCTCTCTTCCACTTGGGAACATATATTGGTACCTGTTGTTGCTAAATAAAATTAATGTCAAATTTTCAAACGAACATCTAAATTTCACATGAAACCTTCCTATTATATTGTACATACTGCAATTGCTTGTTGCTACAATTACTTCATATGGTAATTACATTTTGGTACTTACATGGTGTAATTTCTGTAGTGCAAGTCGGCATAACAAAACTCCTAATGTCACTTTTTGCTGCAGGAAGAGGTCCATCCTGGCCTTCTAAAGTATCACACTAAAGTAACCATAGACTAATTAATCTACTGTACTAACTTTAATCCATTGCTAAAACTGTACCCTAAACAATTGGATATGTTGTTATATTTGGAAATTCTACTTTGCATACGTACACAATTGCAAAATAAAATGGCAAAATCAATTAGGACTTTGTTGAGCTTACTTCTTCGTCTTCATCTAAATTCCTGAGTGCTCTTATATAAACAGAACCAGAACCAGTTACATGTCGCAAAACCTTGCTATCAAGATCCTGTCCTTGTCGCAATGTTATTGGAACAATTGAAGTTCCCACACTTCTAACAAACTCAAACCTGCAACATTAATTTAAAATTCCAAAAAGCTATTTTGTACATAATTATTAACTGTATATTGGGTAGCATAACCTGAACAAGATGATTGCAAACATAGATAGGTGCATTAATGCAAATTTAAAAGCACATGAAAATGACCTATGTTGCTACAAGGAAAAACAACTATTACTTTATGAGAAGAAATATAATGTGGAAAGTTGCAACCAAAGTCCTAGCACATGGCCCAATGGATTGGTGTTAAAGTTCATATTGTAATATGATGTCATGATGTCCTGGGTGGCGGTGGCCATGCCATTATTAAATGGGTATATTAATACACCCCCTCCCCTATGGATGAGGTTTTCTGAAGGGTGGCTTAAAGTTAATTAACACATTTCTTAGGGTTGAAGTAAATGAAGGTAAGCCCTAGCTATCTAAGTGTTTTTCTGAAGGGGAGCAAATAAAATATAAACATTTATTAGGGGATGGGAGTAGAAAAGGCTGTTTTTTCTTTAGGGTTGGGGAAAATTTTGCCAAAATTTCTGGGAGTCTTATGCCCAAAATGCAAAACTGTGAAGGGTGACAAAATGCAATATTCTGAAGGGTGATATGAAAAAAGTAGAAAAAATTACTTAAGGGTTCACATGTCTTAAGACCTCTTCCATGGGAGGGTGTATTTCAAATGAAATGGCCCTGGGCACATTTTGATTCAATTCATGCATGAACTATATAAAACTTAGAAATAGTCAAATATTTAAAATATAGACTTATCGAATAGACTTACGGTACTGGTTCAGGGTTCTCACTTCCCAACACCTTTGGGAAGAGTTTGGCAGCTTCGGATGTAAGATTTTCCTTAGTCCAACTTTTATCAACTGCCCACGCATCAACACACAAGTTTTTTTCGATAAGGTCAACTTTGACCGTTCCTCTTGGGACGGTGTTCCAGGTTGGCGAAGGAAGTAAACATACTGCTTTATTACACTTTTGGCTCTGCAGACGCTTGACTTGTGCTTCTGGAATACGGCTGAAACCGTCCAGTATTACTACAACGATTCGATCGAGGTTGCCTTCGGGCAGTTCCACGTGCACTAGTAGCGCCATAATTTGTTCTCGCAGAAAAGCCAGACGATAGTGAATTATCTGTAAGAGTTGGTTGCGAAAATGGCTGCAAGTTCGGGTGACTTTCTGGTTGTAGTTGAGCGCATTGTAAGCTTCGAGGAATTTGATAACGACGATTCAAGTCATTAGTGTTTGTTGAAGCAATTGGCCGCGAGTTTGGCTGGCTTTCTACACATGGTTGAAAGGTCTGTGCGCCTCGAGGAATTTGAAAGCTACGGTTCAACTCGTCGACAACAGTTGTTGAGGCAGTAGAGCTGGCTGTAGTAACACCAGACGTTTCCGTGGGATTAGTTGATGATCTTGGTGGCAGGCTATTGAAATTGCCCACCACTGCTCTCACGATATATTGAATATTATACTGATGAGAGCTTGGCTCACCAGCCATATTGCTTTCTTCTCCGTTTGCGGAATATGTGTAAATTACTTGTAATATATTCTTCTTCTCAAATCATGTGGTCAGTTCAAATGCAAATTACTTTTGGCAACGCACTTCCGTTTCCATTCGACAAGATTTTTTTGCACCGGTCAACTTCCGGTTTCTGCGATACATTTTTTTTTTGAAAGAAATGTAGACTTCAATTGTTTTTTTTATATTTTCGATGTTTGATTTAAAAATTTGGCAGCATTTTGTAAAATTTGGTGACATTTTTTTGTTTTTGGAGTAAAATTTGTTAACTTGGAAAAATGTTTTTGTTACGTTTTTTTGTCCGCAACGGAACGCCATAGTCTGGCTTTTTTCTATAAACTAGCTGGATATACTAAATAATGTACTATACTGACAGCTTCATATTTCCCATCAAAACAATATATGAATCGAATTAATAATCATTAGAACTTGAAATTAGGTTGTTTTCAAAAGAATATCACTTGTATCCAATAATTCTGCACCAGATTTCTTTTTCAGTAACATTCAAGGCTTTAGTTTAGCTCCTGATAAGGTCAAGGTGCTCAAAGTCACTGGTTTACAATGGGTTCAATATAATATTTAATGAGTTAATATAACATTTCAAACATCTCTTCTCGTGTCTTCGTTTAAAGAATGTATCCTACAACAACAAATGGTTATTGAAACCTTTTCCACAGTGTATGACCATTTACCTTTCTCATTAAATTTCAATGACATAGAATACTATAGTATAGCTTCAATAATACCCCAATTATTCACACATGTGTGAGACAATTAAACCACTCAAGTTGTAAAATTCGCCATTCCTTTGCTTCTCAAGCTTAATATGGCTTTACCCGATAGTGTAGCATTTCATTAGTTCCCTTGCCTGGTTGTCAAAATTTTTGTTCATTATAACACACAAAAACGACATATTTTTAGTTACCAAAACCTTAACACAATATAGATCCCTATGTTGTTTTGAAGCGAACCCATCTAAATGACGTCACAAAGGTCATTGACCCCAAAGATAATTTTTTTGAGAATTTATCCAAGATTGCAGCCAATGAGCAAATTTTATCACATTTTACTTGCACTTTACTTGCAAACAAAAAATGTTACAGAAAAAAATAGTAACGCTCTCATAGTTAGGTGGTCCAGTAAAATTAAATAAGCCAATACATTTTTTTGTTGCCAATGTCCTTTAAGGTGGCTCGATATAATAATCAAGAAACCCTTATGCAAGAATCATGAAAATAGATTTTATTCTATAATTATGAATAAACCAGTGTGACAATTTGTGCACACAGGAATATTAATGAAAGAACTTCCAGTGAGCAGTTGCTCGCACCATTGTGCGCGTTCTATAGCATTGAATGGTATGGCATTGAATGCTATGGCATTGAAATTGAATGCTATGGCATTGAATGCTAATGTGTGTGTTCTATAGCATTTAATGACATTAGCAAATTAACTCAATAACATTAATTTGTTATAGTCGGCCGGCCAAGAGTTCAAAATATGCTCCTAAAATATTTCGATGGCAATTTTATGTTAGAAGCTGGTAACAACCATATTCATACTCAGGTAGATGTAGGGAATAAGGTTTGAGGTGTTACCAAGTCGAAATCTTAAATTTTGAGTGAAAAAATATGATATTTCTAAGCCTCCTTCCCGCGAAATCGCGGTAGTTTAACTTCAAACGATTACCGACAATTCTGCTGCTATGAGACAGCTTCTTTGCTCTGATTGGCTATCGGCATTGGTTCCTAAATTGGTCAGCCAATGAGCGAACGTCGAAAGTCCTGACGCTTCCGGTTTTTGCAACACACGAGGTAAACAACATCAAAGTACAAGAAAGAAATATGCTATTTATACGATTTTAATGATATTTAGGTAAGATTTTTCGTGTTAATGCGATCAATATTATCTATACCCAATTGTTCTTTGCTTAGTTACACTGATTTAGACCCCTTTGCCCGCATTTGCTTGATTATCGCCGCTGCCTATATCTTGTGAAGTCAATATAGTTTTAATACAGCCAGTACAAAAATATAGTGCACAAAATATTGTACTGTCTGATCGGAAAAAGTAGGACTGTTTTATTCAATCGATACTATCTCATTTCTCGACTTATTGAATCATCAGAGAGTATTCTTATAATTTCAACAAGATTTTACCGCACTGTTCAGTTCAATTCTTTAGCCTTTGGTTTAAACTGGCGGTGGCAGCGAGTTGCAGCTGGTTGTCTCGGACTGACATCAAATTCCTGTGTTCGAAATTAATGAAATAGATAGTTGTCCCTATTTATTATAAAAATAATATATCATTCCCAATGATAACAGGTCTCGTAAGCCATTCTAGATGTTAGAACTTTAAAAAATTTCCGTGCTTGAGTTTGTTCACGAACAAATACATCACTGTTATTGAATATAATTGACAAATTGCAAAGTACAATTTATATTGTTAGTTCTATTCAAAAGCCCAATATGTTTCTAACAGTTAACATTAAAATATAAAAATATATATACAATAGTTTCTTAATATAGTCATTTTAGTCAAATGCGTTTGTGTTTATAATTACAGGCTACAGCGATAGACATTGAATAATACAGGCTAGCCTTGATATAGCTCAGTGCAAATGAAATATAGTATACAACAATCAAAAACAGACGGGAGTCTACTGTAGTTAGAGACAATCAGGTAAATCGTTAAATACACTTCCATTGGTAGACTGATACACAATGTGAGAGTATGGTTCCAAACATTGACTGAACAACAATTCAACAAAGTTGGATGGATACAGTATAAAATATTTTAGCTCGAGCAATTCAGGCCGGACAAAATACAAAACATTTTGGCACGATACTCAGTAATTAAGCAAATGCTGGAAAAACAGGGGCTGTATCAGTATAGATAGCTAATATTGATCGCATTAACACGAAAAATCTTACCTAAATGTCATTAAAATCGTATAAATAGCATATTTCTTTCTTGTACTTTGAATCTTTGATGTTGTTTACCTCGTGTATTGCAAAAACCGGAAGCGTCAGGACTTTTCGACGTTCGCTCATTGGCTGACCAATTTAGGAACCAATGCCGATAGCCAATCAGAGCAAAGAAGCTGTCTCATAGCAGCAGAATTGTCGGTAATCGTTTGAAGTTAAACTACCGCGATTTCGCGGGAAGGAGGCTTAGAAATATCATATTTTTTCACTCAAAATTTAAGATTTCGACTTGGTAACCCCTCAAACCTTGTTCCTTATATCTATCTGAGTATGAATATGATTGTTACTAGCTTCTAACATAAAATTGCCATCGAGTTGCAAGATATGATGACTTGGCCGGCCGTCTATTATACTCAAGTTATACTGGCATTACAGAATTGTTTTATATTTTGCTTATTGTTAGTCTGTCTTGCAAGTAAAATAATACACAGTAAAATAATGCTTTTTTTCCAACTACATGAGGCAATAAGCTATTTTAGAGTGAATTTCATATGCGTTTGTTGTCATAGAAACAAACTGTATGTTACTAAAACTAACATAATTTGAAAGTAGAAACATCAAAATAAAATGAAAACCCCGATATCTGGTGAATAAGACCTAAAAATACAGAGTTTAAAAATTGTAAAATGTTGTACGCTTGAATTTTTGAAAACTGTATCGAACTACAATTTAGTAAATATTTACAATCGTTACAAAATAGGTCTTCAAGATGGTTAGTAAAGTTAAGCTTATTAAGAAAGATTGCAAGAAGTTTGTGTTTGGCATTAGTTATTAAAGTAAAAGCGTCTGAGGAACATGAAGGTGAGATAGCAAGTTGTTCACATTCGACATCCAAGGCATTAAAAAGAAATGAAGCACTGTGAAGAAATGTCCTCTTACCAGAGTCAGTACGGGAGAAAGGCAGTTTAAGGTCGTATGCACAAGCTCTTGTAAGAGCCTGTTGTTGAGTGGAAGATAAGAATTTAAACATTTGTTTAAATGAAGAGGGATAACTATGGTTTATAAGGATGTTAAACAGTAAAAGAAGCTTCCTAAATTTAACTAAATCGAAGATTGGGATTATTCTAATGTCGGAAAAAAGAAGAATAGAAGGAGCAAAATAATCCGCATCTAGAATAATGTGTGCTGCACATTTTTGCAATCGAAGAATTCTAAGTAAAAGTGTTTTGGAGCAGTTCCCCCATGTTACAGAACAGTAGATAATATTTGCCTGAATACAAGAGTTGTAAAAACTAATAACACAATCTTTAGTTAGAAAAGGTTTAATCCTTCGCAACAAAGCAAGTCGACTATTAATATTTGAATACAAGTTGTTGATGTGTTTAGATCAAGTCAAATTGCTGTCAAGAGTTACACCGAGTACTTTAGCTTGCTTCACTTGTGTGAGTTCATTACCATTTAGACATCAGTGAATGGATGAGAATGCTTTTGGTTTTGGATGTATTAGTCACCATCCGGTTTTGCTGAGTCCATGTTGAAAGACCCTGAGCAACAAGGTTAGGTTTTACATTTAAATCATGAACGGAAGAGCCTGTTGTGAGTATTGTGGTATCATCTGCGAATCCGAGTGTAGAATCCGAGTGTGAAAGTTGAGAAGGAAGATCATTGATGAATACGATAAAGAGAAGGAGTCCAAGAATACAATGCCTGCAGTAAAAACGTTCCAGCGCCATAATATATTAAGAGAAGTGCAAAAAAGGTTGAAAATTGAAGGTTCTCCTTTGACTCTTTATATCCATCTAGCTAGCACCATTTGAATCGCACTTTTGAACTTGTAGGAAGGAGACTGTTTACCTTTATTGTATTTTGACCATTCACCAATTGCAATTGTTTAAATTATACCTGTGAGCATTCGACAGTTCTCACATACACTAGGTGGTGGTATTAAAATGTATGTCTAAATTGTCACTTTGAGACCAGTCTTCCACATCTATCTTACAAATATGTTTGAACTTTTTAAGTTTGTCTTCCAAAACAGCTTTGTCAAATAGTCTTTTCTTATAATTTGTAAAGAGGGACTTTCCCCTTGTTGGTCTCTTTTAAACAACTAGGTCCCAGTTTATCACCAGTATTGCCCGGATTTTAAGTATGTTTGAGACACATTGTTTTTTGAGGGAATCGTTTAAAATTATCGATTTTTATTTGTTATATTTTTCTGTTAATAAAAGTTTAGAAAAGGAGATTCGGGTCTGGAGAACATAACTTTGGCAATCTTTCCGGGACTTTGGAGCATTTTTGTTTGGTTTATCGAGATTTTTGTTGAATTGAGGAAGTATAAATAGATATTTTAGAGTGTAGAACAGGACTTTGTACGAAGGATTTATATCTTGCTGGGTTTATCGTGAGGATTATCGACTGTTGAGACGAGGAAGAGTTATTAGTATGGAGGAAGAGTTGTATACATTGCATGTGGGTATTGAACTTGTGCTAAATAGTGGAAAATACCGTCGGTAATCTGGATTTCGGATGAACTTGTAATTTATGCTGATTTATGCAAGTTTTGAAAACTGGGGATATCGAATAGATTGACAGGCTAATATTGGTTATTGCGGGGTTTTAAATACAAAAATACTGTTAGTTATCGCATTTAAACGAAGGGAATTTGCATTTGCTTGTTATTGGAATTGTAAAACTATGTTTTAGACCAGCTGTTTATCCTTTGACACATTTGAGTTTGGAGTAAAATATATATTAATCGGCATATTTTTTGTTGGTATTCGAAACTTGGTAAAATAGAATTCCGTGATGGAACCTTGTACAGTTTGTTGGTCGAAACTTTTTCATGATGGATGAATGAGCATAACAAACAAAGATCCGTTTACGTCTTAGAGACTGGCTAAAAGAAGAGGTTTCAGTTAGAGTCGAAGCAATCGAGATGGCCCATGGTATAGAGTCTGAGAGAAATAATCGAAAACCATATCCTACTAAAGGCAGAGGGAGGAACAAACCAAGCTCTTAATGGCTTAGGGCAGCCGAGGAAATTCAGCGTTTAATGGAGACAAAAGTCCTAAAGTAAAACCTCCTTGGCCAAGGAGAAACAGCTGTGCTTCTATTGTTTCAGTAAGGATCACCGAGGAAAATATTGTCAAAGATCGCAACCATGCAAAGTAAATGGATGTCATCTTAACCATCACCGTCACCTATCACCTAAGAGCTTCCACAGGAAGGGCAGCACCAGGCAACAAAGTGGCAATGATGACCCAAAACCAAACACCCTCCAGTGAGCAATGTTCATTACGAACAGTTCCTGTATGGTTGAAGAGCAACGGGAAAGAAGTTTAAGGTAAATGTGATACTAGATGACGCATCAAATGAAACATTCTTGAACGAAAATGTGGCTAAGTTTTTTGGTATTCAGGAAACGTTTCAAACCGTCCAAGTTCATGTGTTAAACAATTCTGTTGAAACTTTCCAGTCTATGCCATGAATGGCGACTTTGGCAAAGTAATCGAAGTGAATAGTTGTCCCCACCAGGTCACTGGAAACTGTGTAAAGTTGCAGACTGGAACGTGTAAAGTTGCAGACTGGAATGAAACGAAAAAGGAATGGCAGCATCTCCTACAATGTGAATTGCCTACAACCGGCACAAAATGGTCTTGTGCACTTGCCAATTGGAGTGGACAATGCTGATCTGCATTATTCGAAAGAAGATGTGCATGGACCACCAGGCAGCCCAATCGCTCGCCTAGGGCCTCTTGGATGGACCTGCATTGGGCCAACAGGAAGACAGCTCGGGGGAAAGGTCGCATCTTATTATGCATTCCTTTTTAACAAGAGATACATGCATCGAAAATGACCAAGGAAGAGAAGAACACACTAGGAAAAGTTGAGTCATCGTTATCACACAATGGAAGTCACTATTCTTCTATAGCTGTTATGTGGAAAGAGGACTATCCGACACTTCCAAACAACCGGGAAATGGTCAAGAAACTGCTGGAAAGCACTGACAGAAGTTTAAAGGCCAAATATATCTTTGTAAAGAAGCAGCAGTATGAAGAGACAATGAAATCGTACATCGAGAAAGGATATTTACGAATGTTGTCTCCAGAAGAAATGTTGTCACCGTTGGCTTGGTACCTACCGCATTTTCCGATAGTCAGGCTAGACAACAACAACCAAAGTATGTATAGTGTTCGACTGTTCGGCAAAGTACGAAGGTGTGTTGCTGAACAATGCCATCTATGCGGGTCCTAAGCTACAAACCGAATTGTTCGATGAGCTCCTACGGTTTCGGCGAAATCCAATTGGAATTGCCTATGACATCAAGGAGATGTATTTACAAATCAAGATAGAAGAGAAAGATCGCCCATATTTTAGAATTTGGCGCCTATGCAAGCGCAGTACGTGGCTCAGGAAAATGCTCATCGTTTTCTACCTACATGGATGACTCAATCAACAGCATTGAGGATGAAACCACGGCTGGGACTCTTCAAACAGAAGTGCAAGAACTATGGAAGAATGTTGGTATGGAAGCTAGGAAATGGCTGCAATACCAGAAGAGCATCGAGCATCTGAATTGGTGATTCGAGACACAGAGCAACCAGTGACAAAAACTTTAGGTGTTTTGTGGTTTAGCGAAGAAGACACCCTTTCCATTCCAACACCACCGATTTCAGGAACTGTGTCGATAACTAAACGAAGCGTCCTGAAAAAGATAGTCACCATCTTTGATCCTCTAGGTATGATCTCGCCAGCAATTATCAAAGGAAAGATGTTGCTTCAAATGTTGTGGACACACGGTTATGATTGGGACGATGAAATCCAGGATGATATAGCAAACGAAATCCTGTCTTGGTTTGATCAATTATCCGTTTTATCAATTATCCTGAAGATTCCACGTGCATCAGACTTGCGTTAAGCATTATATATCCTTTAAGTTGATCACCTTCGTTGATGCTTCCACAAACGCATTTGGTGCTGCAGTGTATGCACAGTTTGAGTATTAGCAACCACATCCACCGACATGTCATCTGTTGGCTTCAAAAAGCAAAGTTGCACCTTTGGTACCAGTCACCGTTCCGTGTCTGGAGTTAATGGCTGCAGTAACAGGACTGAGATTGACGCAAGTGATTATTTGAGTATTGGAAATTCCTATGAGCACCATATCCTTCTATTCGGACAGTCTAGATGTTCTTTGGTGGATACGAGGTCATGGAAAGGATTTTCGTTTTTTCGTGGCGAACAGAGATGGTGAAATACAGATGTTTAGTGATCCTCAGCAATGGCAGCATGTATCTAAGGAGCAGAATCCAGCAGACCTTGTATCTTGTGGTATAAACGCTGAGGACATCACAGATAATTTGTTATGGTGGAATGGTCCAGATTGGTTGTTGAAGGATGAGGACAACTGCCCAAGAATTGCGGATGATAATCCTCCACACGAAATGAAAGAAAGCAAGAAACCTACCATCCTGGTTAGTCAACATAGCTCAATCCAACCCAGTTCAGTGATGAATGCGAAAGCAGAAGAGTGAAGATTAAGTCCAAACTACTCCTCTTGGATGCATCTGGTTTGTATTCATGCACGGTCATCAGAGTTCTGTGCAACATGCAAAAGAAAGCAAATCCGGTAGGTGGAAAAGCACTGCACCCAGAAGAAATTCGGGATGCAGAAGAAGATGTCATTTGCCAAGTACAATAGGAAGCCTTTCCCAAAGAGTGTCAAGCGCTGAAGAGCAACAAAGCAATTTCTCCCAAGAGTCTGTTGATTAGCAAATTAGGGTAAGATTATGGGGTGCTTTACATCATGTGGGAGGTAATCTGGATAGATAATCTTCCTTCCATGCAAATAATTAACAATATAAAAATATAAATAATTACTTAAGATGCTCTAATGCCCTGGTGTAAATGATCTTCTTAGTGTCATTTGTGAGCGTGAGCTATGGCGGTCGGACGTAACCATGTGTGCTCTGTGCTCTTCGTTATTTTATTGCTGTCACTGTTGATTTACTATCGAAATAAACTGATGAACAATGACTTGATGCATTTAGTAAGAACTCGGGAAAGTTTTTAAACTATGAGCTGGAAGTTCTTCAAGCCTACGTTCTTGTCAAGATCTAAATCAAGAATTGCATCGACAGCCACATTGCTTACTACCCGAAAATTTCACTGTCTCAATGGTTTTGTTGTTGGCCTTCTGTTACTCTGTGGCGATATTATTCCTCAGCCTGGTCCTTTTACAAGTGTCAGTTTACCAGTGAAATGTCTTGTTATTAATGCAAGTAGCCTAAAGAGTATGCATCGAGTGGATTGCTCGAGTGTGTGCAATTTGCAGAAACATGGCTAAACAATGACATCAACAGCGACAAACTACTACACGCTGGCTACACTGTGTACAGGAAAGACAGAACTCATCGAAGCGGTGGGGGAGTTCTCGTTGCTATCAAATCGGACTTGTTTAAATCGGTAAAAGAATATTCGCCAGTTATGGGGGATCAACAACCGGAATTGGAAGTCATATCAGCTGAACTGACTACAAGTTGCAATCAAAAAGTGCTTTTTGTTTCTGCTTATAGACCCCCCGATGCTGATACGCGTTGGTCAGATAAGTTTAATTTTTTTTAAATATTGCTTGTGACTCCTATGATAGTATGGTAATCTGTGGTGATTTAAATCTCCCAAAAATCCCTTGGGAGTCAGATGCCAATGTAACTGGAACTAATGAGTTACGTTTCGTTGATATGCTTAATGAACATTATCTGACACAGACAAATAACACCCCCACGCGCGGTGATAATATATTGGACTTGGTAATAACAACAATGCCAGACCACATTAATATTTTTGATGTTCTTAAGCCAGAAAAAGTTGGAGTATTCACTGACCATTCAATTATTTCCTTGGAATACCTTGCTTTTACTAAGGCACCATCAAAAACGTATCGTTTAGTTTATGATTATGAAAAAGGAATGCGAAAGCAAGGTGTCTGCCTCACAAATCTGCACCCCCCATGTAATTGATATAGTATAGAGAGACTAGAAGAGAGACAACAACAAAACAAAAGTTATACTCCACACACCAGTCAGTCAGTTGTGTCGGTTTTGAAAATCCCTTTCTTTGCAATATATATCTTGGCATGAGTTCTTGGACCTGTTATATTTTTTTTAAATAACTCATGGACTTGTTCGTATTAAACCATCTCTTATTCCTCGTTTGCGTGTTAACCAACGTTCTACTAGATCTTCCGACAACACCAACAGGAAATACGTTGTACCCAAGTGCAAGACGACTTAAGCGAAGCCTTAAGCATCCTATTACTTGCTGCTTCTAGAGCTGCATAGCATATATAATATATATCTAGTCAAATCTGCAGACATGCATGTTTCGCCGTTCAACGGCTCGTCAGTGCAGCTTGTAACGCAATCTAGATGCGAGTGACTTCGTATTTATACACCATACGCTTGCTCTACCAACCGCATGTGGTACATTACTCCGACACCGGCGCATCCAGACATGCGTGAAGTGTCTTGGGGCCAGAGTGCTCAAACGACCACAAGGGAAGTGAGCTTTTTGCATTATAGCTTATTAGCCACCAATTAACCTCACAGAGTGCTCAACAACACAAGTGAAGGAGCATATATAGTCAAATCTGCAGACATGCATGTTTCGCCGTTGAACGGCTCGTCATCTATATATCTATATATATACTTTTAATATTATTTTAAGTTCGGGGCCTGCAGTAATTGGGTACTCCTGTTGCGGTAACCCTGCCATTTTTTGTAATTGTTAAGTTTCTCTTTCCGTTGTCTGTCTGTTAGTTTATTTATTTATGTATTAGTGTTTCATGTATGGCAAAGCTAATAAATTAAATTAAAATTAAAAATTACAGAAAGTGTTAAAGTCAGGGCAAGATCTCACATTATTGGGTAATGTGTTAAATAGGTGTGAAGTTTGGTCCTGAAATGTATTGCTAACTAAGGGTCTCTCCAACTGTATGCTGTTACTAGATCTTAGGCATCTGTTATGTTGGAACACTTTCAATTTCAAGTAGTTTGGCAAGTTGGGGTTATGAAGAGCTTTGTGGGTGGTCTTGAGTAGGTGCCATTCACGCTGTTCTTTTACAGGAAGCCACTTGAGTTTCAGGATGTCTTCAGAGGAGGCATATCTGCCAAGTACGTTTAGGGTATCTGCCAAGTAGATCATGGTTGTCTTCTCTCAGAACTCTCATGCTATGGTATTAGAGGTAGATAACTACCTTGGTTTGAAAATTACCTGTTTGAAAGAAAACAATTTGTTATGTATGACTCTACAATCTCTGAAAGGCAAACTTTTCTCATTGACGTACAGTGAGGATCAGTGCTTGGTCCTCTGCTCTTTGTATTACTTATTAACTATGCAGACCTACAACAGCAGAAATGTAAAATTATTCTCTACGCCGATGATACAGTAGTTTTTACATTGGACAAGTTGTGTGAATCCATTACGTTAAATTTAAACTCTGATATCATCAATTTTACAAGATCATGTTCTTCAAAATTGTCTAAAAAATTTCCCATTAGTATGAGTGGGTCACTTGATCATATCTAGTCATGGAGGGACTAACAAAATGTCATGCCCGAGTGACCCCGACTTTAAATGCTATTTTAGAGTTATAAAATCAATATTTGAAGTTCTTACCGTGTCCAATTTGAAGTAAGATGTTTTAGCATTTGATTGAAACCATAAAATAATAAGATTATGTCAATTTTAGGCTCGCTTATAGTAAAATACGAAACCATCTTTAAAGCGGAAATTGATTTCAAGTGGCCTGGGTTTGAAAAAACAAATACTGTTTTATGGGTAGGGAGGCTAGAGGTAGTGATACGCTTTATTTTTTGTTTTGGTACGCCAGACGATATGAAATATCCAACGAGATATAGCGTGAAATTCATAATTTTGGCCAAATTTCATTGTATTTACATTAATATTTCTTCTGAAATGCATTTTGTTGAAATCTTATCAAGTGAAACTTATGGCTACGATTGTATTTTACCAAAAAAATG
The DNA here is from genome assembly GCA_016169945.1 of Trachythela sp. YZ-2020. NCBI lineage: Eukaryota > Metazoa > Cnidaria > Anthozoa > Malacalcyonacea > Clavulariidae > Trachythela > Trachythela sp. YZ-2020. Next base: position 538,424 of record JADLSH010000029.1, on the reverse strand, counting down.
ATAGTTGGAATCCTTTACGGGCAAAGGGATAAACAGCGAAACAGCGAAAATGAAGTAAGCTTTGTGGTGTCTAAATAAACATTGCATCTGGAAGTGGTTTTGGAAAAGATTCTGACCAAGTGTGTAAAAAAGGTATCAAATGCTTGAAGTTTACCGGACACAAAGGTCGCTGTTGATTCTCAGAAATCTGTGAACTCTTTCTGGGAGTCATCTGCATCTTACAAATTAAAAACGAAAGGACGAGTAACCTTCTCGAAGAGGAGCATTGTTTTGAAGAAAAAGTAAAGACAAAGCAAGCTCAATTAGCCGAATGTCAAAATCTTCTTCAAAATTCTGAGGTAGAGACACGAAACATTTTGAGAGAAAAAGGCAAGAACCGTTTAATGAATGTTATTATTAGCATGACAAAATTACTGGATGCTGATTGGTTGAGAGGAGTACAATTATTTCATTAATTGTACTGCAGTACAATTAATGATTTTCCCAAAACAAACAAAATGGCGGAAATTTTGTCATGCTAGTAATAAACAAGTAATCATGCGATGTTGCTCGTACAATTAGGGATTAATAGTACTCATCACTCGTACTATTAATCCCTAATTGTACTCGCCATCTCATGATAACCTATACTTATATACTCTAGGTTAATCGAAAACATTGATTTGATTAATAAAGTTTGCTGTATCCTATATTTAGGAGAATTGCATGAAATATTGTATAAATCTCAGGTGAATACAAGTCATTTAGCTGCCAATTCCTTTGCCCCCAAGTCGATTAGCCCCAATAGTTTTGTGCCCAAGTCGACTTGTGCAAACTGTTTTGCTCCCAAGTTGATATGTCCATATCTTTTTGCCCCCAAGTTGATTCGGACAAACAGTTTTGCCCTCAAGTCGATTTTGTTCAAACCATTTTGATCCCAAGTGGATGTGTGCAAACAGTTTTGTGCCCAAGTCAATTTGCCCAAACAGTTTTTTCCCAAATAGTTTTGCCCCAAGTCATCGCCCAAACCATTTTGCCCCAAGTCATCTTTTGCCACCAAACCTCCCCCCCCCCCCAATTTATGATTTTTGATGCCCGGACAATCCTATTGACATACCTTTCTTAAGGGGGGATAAACCTTCCCAAAAACGACAATAAAGGGGGGGGGGGGAGAAATTTTTTTGTAATAATGGGGGGTTGATTTAAAAAGGGGAGATGAGCAAAAAAAGCTGTCATAAAAATTGAGGAACAAGTGTTAAAGAATGAAGACTAAATTTCAGGGAGATTTTACTACATAACCTTAAATTTAATAATAATATCAATTCTGCAGCATTTGCAAGCATCAACCTGTCAAATCTTGCTCTTTAAAAAAGTTGTCAAAAGTGAAAAGTTTAAAAAAAGGAGGCACATTGGTAAAAGGGGATGAAACCCCTTTCCGAACTATGTAATTGAGTATCACTTCACACTTGCTGCAGCTAAGATAAATTTGGGCACAAATGGCTATTGTGGTGCAAAAATTTATCTTACCCAAACACAGCAAATGTGAGTAAACACTCCATGGTGGGTGTACAGTAAATGCTCATAAATGTTCATAAATTATATAAATTGTAAATTTCAAATGCAAAGAATTCTTTACAATCTTTTCCCTGTCTATTATTTTGTTATACTCTTTATAAGTTTGATTTTAGAAGCATGCATGTTTGATTTTAGAAGCACCATAACACACAAAGGGGAAATCGTATGAGCGGCTCATATGACAATAAAATGGGCCCATTGTGGTGTATGAAAGGACTTTTAAAATTATTTATACAACATTCTTACATGATATTTATATCTTGCCTAATTCTTGAAATATCTTGACTAGTTGACTGAAAGCAACAAGCTTTCCGCCATTATCCAAACTACTTCTCGGTGACCAAGTAACAATTAAAAGTTTTTTTAAATGTTTTCATTTAATTTGAAATACCTATCGACCCTGCTGATACGTAACATGCAACAGTAAACAAATTCAAGGATTAAGCAAACTATAATTGTAAACTATATTTGTAACAAAGTTGTATATATACTGTAATATTAAAAGTTCTTTCAAATAAAACAAACTAAATTTCCATTTGGACAATTTCCATAATTATTGCTTTTGGTAATATTTGTACCATGGGTGGTACGATTGGGTTTGCTCCAACTGACACATGGAAACCCTACACCAACTCTGACAGAGGAAAGCATGTAGGTATGGTTCAAAAGTTTGAAAGTAAGCTAAAGAACGATCTTGCTGAGAAAACCCGACATGCGAAGAAGCTTGAGTTCATGGCAAGTAATGGGATATGGCAAGTAATGGGATATGGCAACTTGGACCTCTATGAGGATCTCAATCCTTGAGGTTTACTTGTGTACTACATTTAAGAATGTTTTACCACACTTTACTTGTGTGTTACATTTAAGAATGTTTCACAACATGTCAATTCCAGGGGCTGGATGCTATACTATGGCTGCGCAAAATTAAGAAAATTGGGAGAATAAGGCTGCAAGGCAGTGGCGTAGTCAGAGTGTTGACTTTGGGGGGCAAAATATAGATAGATTCAGAACATAAGCGTTACTGTAATATTAAAAAATAAGCACCAATTGGTAGCAATTATGAAGTATTGCAGCTTTAATCTGAGAAGAGTACAGATGACACTCCCCTGCCACGAGTGCTGCAATCTTCTTGGCTCACATTCTGTCTTCCCAATAATGCCTGCAATTAAAAAAATAGGGATAATTTATATAGGGCCGCTTCCCACAGCATCGTTAATGTTTGTGAGAAAAGTGAAAAATGCTTTAAAAGAATACTGGCGACAACTGCTGGAAAGCTTCCTCATCAGCACTGTTAAGACATTGGTCTGGGTGCTTTTGATGTGTGATCATTAATGACTATGTTTATGGCCTGATTAAATACATTCTCAATTGCTATTGCAAAATGCAACTGTATCATCATAATGGCAAGGAAACCACAGTAAAGTTATCCAATAAATAACCCAAAACAAGTTAAACAAGTTGGTTCTTTACAACCAGCAATACATGTTGCTAATTGATCATTGAGCTCTTCAGCCAGTGCCCTAAATATGCAACAAAAGCATGAAACTGCTAACAAAAAAATCAACGATAATATACAATTCCTTATCATCGATGTATAAACAGATTAATCAAAGTGTTCTATGATTCAAATGTAACATCATCCCAAAAAAATAGAGAATTAAAAAATTACCACAGCAACTGATTGGTCAACTATCGGTGTGATCGCTGTTGTAGCCTGTTTAGTTAGTCAAGTTAGCGAAATAGATGTTCAGATTTGTCACTAGACATTTGTAATATCAGTCAGTATTCTTAACTAAATGGTCCAACGTTTAAATATCATGTTATCCTTGCCATGTTGGCCTCCATGGAGTCATGGACGAGTCTGGTTCATATCTTCACTCCTGGCACTTATTAACACAAAGCAAAACGCTGCAGCCTTACTTCTGGCTTCAACTCTAAACAATAGATGCACTATCCAGTCTTAGTACATATCAGTGATTGCACCTTAATGGGTTAACCGAAAGATGGCAAATATTCTAAAATTTGCTAATTTGGGTATCTAAGCTGCACAGTACAGTTGCCAAAAGATAACCACCACAAGCACACATTGGCAACAATAACACACACTAGCATTGTCCTGGGGCCGGTTGTTCAAAAGTCGTTTAACGCTAACCCCGGGTTAAATTTTAATCTGCTGTTCTGGTTTGTATACTTCTACATGTTTGTTTATTTCAAAACTTTATAAACAAAAACTTCTATCGCCCAGTAAAAGGTTGATAGAAAAAAGTATTCATATATTAATATAACCGATGTTGGGAAACTTGTCTGAAAGTTACCACTTCTGAAAGTTACGTTTCTGATTGTTCTGCTTAGATTCTACCTTTCTACCCAAATCAGGCCTTAGTAAATCTAGTCTGGTTTTAGGACGACGATTTAGAAATAACTCGGCTGGTGTTTGTCTGGTTGTACTGTTCGGCGTTGTTCTATAGCTGAATAGAAATCGCACTAAATTTTGCTTAATGTCCTGCGTTCCTTCCGCTTTAAAATATTGCTTAAAAGTTTGAACAAATAGCTCAGCTTGCCCATTTGATCGCGGATGGTAAGGCACAACTAGCGAATGTTTTATGCATTTAATTTCATAAATTGGGGAAATAAACTGCAGACCGTTGTCGCTGACAAGTTGCTCAGTTAACTCCATAACGTGCGCGTTACTTGTTGTGCTCGACATAATTTCGACTTCACGCCATTTTGATTGTGAATCGACCAATATAAAAAACATTTTATTCATAAACAGACCTGCAAAATCAACATGAATTCGCTGCCATGGCTGTTTTGGCCATTGCCATGGTTGTAATGGAGCTTGTGGAGGTTTGTTAGGCACTGATTGACAAGGTACGCAACCATGAACAGTATCGGCAATGTCCTTATCTAAGCCGGGCCACCAAACATGCAATCTCTCTAAGGATTTCATCCGAACTATGCCGGGATGTCCTGTATGCAATTCTTCTAGAATTCGCACTCGGAATTGGTTTGGAATAATGACTCCAAGTGCTAAAAGCGGTTCATTTCTAGTAGCTTTGCATATTTGTTTTCTGTTAACTTGCAATGAGTCAAATTGGTGAATCTGTTTGACCTCATCGTGTGTGTCACTAGGATTATAATTTTTAAGAGGTAATCTTGACATGTAGTCGGCATTAGTGTGCTTAGCTGTTGATCGATACTCGATATCATATTGATGCGCGGCCAAAATGATTGTCCATCTCTGCATTCTAGCAGCCGCAAGTGTAGGAATTCCTTTTTGGCCCTAGTAAACTAACTAATGGTTTATGGTCAGTCACTAACAGAACTTTCTACCATAAAGATATTCGCGAAATTTCTTAACACTGAATATGATGCTTAGCGCCTCTTTCTCAATTTGCGCATAATTCCGCTCGCTCTTACTTAAAATATGCGAGGCAAATGCGATTGGACGTTCTCATCCATTTGGCATAATATGCGAGATTACCACGCCAATTCCATAGTTGCTTCTGTCCATGTCTAACTTAAGTGGCAAATCGGCTCGAAAATGAGTTAGAACTGGGCTGCGCTTAGCTTTTTCTTAAGCTCGCAAAAAGCGTCATTTTCTTTTGGCGTCCATTTCCATTTGACATTATGTCACAGCAACTCATTTAGTGGGTGAACTACAGTCGAGTAATTAATTACAAATTTCGCGTAATAATTTACCATGCCAAGGAAAGATCATAGTTGCTGTTGATTTTCTTGCGCAGGTGCGTTCTTAATCGCCTCAACTTTCTTTTCAATTGCATGCAAGCCATGCATATCTACGCGGTAACCTAAATACCCCACAGACCTAAATACCTGCACTTCTCCATTTTGAGTCTCAAACCTGCCTGTTTCAAGCATTCTAACACTTCGTTTCAGTGTTTTAAATTATCCTGATCTTTCTTGCCGGACACTAATATGTCATCTACTCTACAAACTACCATGGGTATACCTTGTAATACCTGCTCAATTTTAGACTGAAAAATTGCACTGGCACTAGCTACACCAAATGGAAGTTGTTGGTGTTGATCGTGACATACTCTCCTAGACATACTCTCTAGACTTTTCATCAAGAAGTATTTGTTGATAAGCTTGCGCCAAATTTAACTTGGTAAACTTCTCTCCCTCGCTTAATTCTACGAATAACTGGATTGGGTAAAGGTCTCTGGATTGGGTAAAGGTGCTGATCAACTTCTAACATTGAATTTACAGTAACTTTATAATCCCCACAAATGCGAATACTTTTATCAGACTTGAAGCTGGCCTATGACATTCAAGTTTTCTCCATTGTAAGTCTTGAGTTGCACACTCGAAGGTTGAAGCTGATAATGGGATAATTTTTCTTTCCATGTTGCCTCCGACATAACTGATACTGACGCTCCGGTATCCAGTTCCATGGCCACTTTTGTTCCATTGATTTGGACTGGAATTACGATGGACGGTTCGGGGTTGCTTTCGTGAACATGAAATAATGCACCAAATCTGTTGTTTCTTCAGTCTCACTGTTAACATAATGGACTGGATTGCGGTCTTTTTCATTCCAAGGTTTACTGCTCGCCTTTTTCTTTCTACACACTTTCTCGATGTGCCCCTGTTTCTTGCAGAATCAACAGTTCTGATCTTTAAATCGACAGGACTGCGGCGAATGATTCTCAACACATCGGAAGCATGGCTTAGTGCTGTGCTCGTTTGTTCGCTGCCGGTTGTGCCTTGGTTGTCGATGTTTCCCTTCTTCAATCTTGTGGACTGTGCTGGAAGTTGCTTCACCTCGAAAGCACGTTGGCTTTTTGTCCACAGATTCCATGGCGTGCGCAATATCGACAGCAAGTTACATGTTAAATCCTTCTCGGTCAACAGCTTTTTCTGAATGGCTCGTTTTTTTTCAGGCCACAAACAAAACGATCTTGTAACGCTTGTTCAAGGAAACCTTCGAACTTGCATCGCTTTACGTATTTCTTTAGCGCTGCTGCGTAATCTGTGACTCCCTTGCCTTCATTTTGACTCCTCGCGTGTGGAAATGAAATCGCTCTGCGATTAAGAGAGGTGCAGAATTAAAATGCTTACAGAGTGTTTCAACTAACTCTTTGTGTTTGAAATCTGCAGGTTTTCCAGGCGCTACTAAATTTCTCAGTAACTTGTAAGTTTGACTGCCTATGATCGTGCAAAACATGGATACAACTTTCTTCTTGCCTTCGATGTCGTTTGCCAAGAAGGTAATGCTCAAACCTCTCTGCATACGTCTCCCAGTTTTCGATTTATTTGTTGAATGGTTCAATGTGACCAATGGTACTATTCGCCCGTCTTAAATCACCAGAATCCTCATCGCCAATGTTGAGTTTATCACTCAGAAACGTTCTACCGTACAGTCAATATGTATTTTCATTCACAGATACATAAGTACATCTATGTCATACCTGAAAAAAGACAATGATCTATGTGAGCATATCGTGAAGCATATCGTGATGAAGTAATAACTACACACTCAGAGTGTTCTATTGAAGAAACCGAGTCAATCAACGCAGACGACTCGTATTCATTGTCTCGTATTCGTCGTCTTTCACTTTTTCTGATAGTGATGAATTTGGACGTAAGATGCCGATGGGGTAAAACATGTGAAAATTATCGATCCTGACAAGCTGCAGAGCTTTCTTGACAGTGTATTATCCAAAGACAGCATGTTCTATGGAATGCCAGGACTGTCTGAAGTGGTCATTTGTCATTGCATCTTGTTAATTTGTTGTTATTTGGGGTGCATTTCACCTTATATGTGGTCCATTCTTTATTACATGTGGTACTTTATTTATTACATGCTGTCCATCCGTAATTAGATGCGGTCCATCTGTAGTTATATGCAGTCTGTCGGTTATTATATGCGGTCCGTCCGTTATTATATGCGGTGCTTTATTAATTATATGCGGTGCTTTATTAATTATATGCGGTGCTTTATTCATTATATGCGGTGCTTTATTCATTATATGCGGTGCTTTATTCATTATATGCGGTGCTTTATTCATTATATGCGGTGCTTCATTTGTTATATGCGGTGCTTCATTTGTTATGTGCTTACTTTGTTATGTGCTAACTTCGTTATGTGCTTACTTCGTTATGTGCTTACTTCGTTATGTGCTTACTTCGTTATGTGCTTACTTCGTTATGTGCTTACTTCGTTATGTGGTTAGAATATCATAAATAACATGACGTACTGCAGCATAGACAGTGGGCTCAGAAAAACAGTTGAAAGAAAATGGCATCTATTTCTGGCATACAAATTTCTAACATGAGCAAAATTTTGGAAAAGCTTGGATTTTCCACACTCATTCAACATTTTATAGACCATCGTATTACTCCAGACATCGTCTGCGAACTTTCATTGTACGATTTCGTCAACAAATACGTAAGGAGATTGGCTCACAATTCATGACAGCGAGGCTCCCAGGCCAAAAAAGTATTCATGACGTAATTATCTAAAGGGTGTATTGGGCTTGCATAACCATAGTGAAAACAAGGAGCAATGGAAGCGTTCATGCCATGTTCGAAATACCAAAGGAGGTATTGGAGAGTTTGCTTGAAGAAGATTTTCTTATCAGTGAGATTGCAACAATGCTATCCGTGTCTGAAAGTACTATCTACCGTCGAATGAGGAGTTATGGTCTCAGCAAACTCAACTTTTCTGATATTCCAGATGAGGAGTTGGATGTTCATGTCAGTGAAATTGCCATGGAATTTCCATTTTGTGGTGAAAGTATGTTGAAACAGTTGCTTCAAGGTTCAACGAAATCGACTTCGCGATTCCATACATCGAGTGGACGGCCAAGGTGTAGCAAGCAGAAAGAAGGGAAGGCTTCATCGCCGTATATACAATGTTAAAGGGCCCAACCATTTATGGCACGTTGATACGAACCATAAACTTGTAAGGTGGAATTTTATTATAGTTGGAGGAATAGACGGGTTCAGTCGATTACCAGTTATGTTGGTTTGTACAAACAACAATAAAGCCGAGACCCTGCTTTCATGTTTTTTGGATGCCGTCACTGAATATGGGTTACCAAGTAGGCTAAGGACTGACAAAGGCTTAGAGAACGTTCATATCGCGGACTACATGATCGAGAAAAGAGGAAGTGATCGTGGAAACATCATAACCGGCCGCAGTACACACAACCAGAGGATCGAGAGACTGTGGCGGGACGTGTTCCAAGGTGTTCTCAGCTACTATTACAATTTGTTTTATTTTCTTGAAGATCAATCTCTGCTCGACCCACTAAATGATCAACATATTGCTGCTCTGCACCATACTTACATGCAAGATATTAATAATAAACTAATCCTGTGGCAACAAGCTTGGGCTACACACAGAATGCGAACAACCAGGACCAGCCCACTGAGACTATGGATTGCTGGACAAGCACAGAATCCAATTGGAGTGGATCTGTCATCAGATGATTTGCAGGAATATGGTGCGGATGGTCATGTTGATGATGATGAGAATAATACAGAAGATGGTGACAGGCCAATTTTTTCTCCTCCACTTCTAATGCTAAGTGAGAATTGTATAACTGAATTCAATTCTCTAGAATTAAATTCAAACAATTTTAGAATGGAGCAATATGTTTCATCACTACAAATCATTGAAAGGCACACCCAAGTCCCTGATAACAACAATCTTTATTAACACAAAACAGAAATACAGTAACTGTTGTCAATGTGAGAAATAACTAAGTTGTATTAACTGCAACTGATGTAAATGTACATTAAGGAACAGACCATTAGACAAATGATTCCTCTATTCCATAGTTTTTTCACACTAATATGCCTTAGTTTTCTTGTTTTTCCTGTGGGTCATCTTTTGCTTTTGCCCTACCCCTCATCACTTTTCTAGTGGTCTGTCCTTGATGCAACGATGTTCACATCTATTTGGAACATAGATCTATCAACTTAATGTAAAGTATTAACTTTAACTGGGTTACATTATGTTCTTATTGTTCTAAACACAGTGTTACTTAATTCAATACAATTATATCACCAAAAATGTTTTTCCAAAGTCTAAACATTGCCAAAGTGGTTGGTAAAAAATATAAAGGCCAAATAAAACATCCTCAGCTGGTAATTGCTTAGATGTGTGGGAAGCATACGGTAATGTCATACTATTGATGCAAGTATTGGCTGTGGGCAAGAACGATGTCATCACTTCTGCAAAGCGAATTGATGGAGCTATTTTGAATTCTAGCAAAGGCTCTTCATCGCATGATGTTGCAAACTGGAGAATCCAACATAGCATTACATCACCTCTTCTCCCGGCTATATATGTAAACAAAAAAGTACACCATTATCTGCCAAACCTTGTATTGGATGTCCAATTGTAGCAGGCCCTGGAGAGCGGGTCACTAGGGAGTGACTAGGGAGCGGGTCATGTTAGCCGGGCAGGTTGTGCTTGCTGGGCGGCAGCAGGTATACAATCTAAAAAAAGTGTCGTCGTTTAAAGCTTGGGGTCTTAACTTGTTAAAGGGATTAAGTTTGGATTTACTGTAAATGGGGGCAATGTTAATCTTATGACCTTCTTTTCCTTCTGCTATGCTGTTTAATGGTTTTAACTTATTTTTCAACATCTATTTTGCAATAGAAATTAAATCCTAATCAAACAATTATAGAACTGGTAATCTAGCATATATTTGCACAAGACTGAATAAACAGAAGCTTCATATCTTCTCTTATTTGATCCATTTGGACTAAATTGTGGCACCAGTAACGTATGGATCTTTCGTAATGTAAGAATGGACAATGGATTTGGCTTAAAAATCTCTCGTAATGATGGAATTTGCTGACATAGCTAAAAATCATAATAATAAATGTTGAAGTTTCTACCAGTAGTCAGTACTGATGTGTATTTTGGAAGTTAAAAATATTGTGTGAACCAGCTTGTGACATTTTCGCATATCCGTAAAGGCGCTGTTACACTATGCAATTTGTCTCGCAACTTGTCTCGCAATATTAAGAAAAACATTTTGGCATTGCATTGCAAGAGATGACGAGATGTTACACCAAGAAATATGCTCCACGCAACTTGCAATGATTATTACTAAAAACCACGAGTGCTAATTTTTGGCACCGAATTGACAGCCAAAATCCAATAGGAAGCCATTTAGTGTATAAACATTGCGAGACCAGTTGCAAGAGGGATGTTACACTGTGCCGGCAATGTTGCAACATATTTTTAGAACCTGCTACTTCGTGCAACACTTCATGCAACAAAAATATTGCAGAACTTTATGATTGAAAGGCATGTTTGTTACACTCTGCAATTTGTCGTCGCAACAAAATTGCGACACAAGTTGCATAGTGTAACAGCGCCTTAATTATCCAAGATGGCAGACAGCTTGCTACTTTTTATCAAAATATCTCAAGAACTAAACAAGTTTTAAGGAAACTGTAAAGGGAAATTATAAACCATTTTTAACCCATTAAGCTGCAGAGCTTCCCTACTGACGAGTAAAATCGTCTGGCATTAGACAAGTAAAAAAAATAAGTAGGGTGCACTGGGGCGCATTGAGGCTCAATGGGTTAATTAACTTTTCAATAATATAAATTAAGACAAAGAAAACTTTTGTTGCTCATATCTTAAAATATAATAAAAGATTATTTATAGTATTCTACCTGGAATATGCCAAGTTTTTCCAGTCCCTTAATCAAATGTTGTAAGGCATTAGCTTTCACATCTGACTCAAACATTTCAGTTAATAAGTCATCTGTTAAAAAGTGAGGCAGTTTGCCATTTTGTAGTATACTGAGACCTAAAAGAGTATGAATGATAATTGAAAGTAGCAACTACAGTACAGTGTCAGATCACTGACTGGCAATGCACATTGGAATTTCAAGGGGGGGGGGGGTTAGCAGCAGTGTGTCCACATTCACCCGTGAATACCCTTTAGCTTTCAGGTTTGCCAGTCCCCCCCCCCCCCCACCCTAATGTTTACTATATGTTAAAAAGGCCTTGGAATAGAACTTGCCAAAGAAAACAAATAATTACCTCCCCATAAAATTGAACCTCTAAAGTGAAAAACAGGTTTTCTAATCCAGCAATTTCTTCCATTCCAGTCTCCAAAATGTTAAGACAATCAACCGAGATGTAATTGGTTTCTCCTTCTGGACACACATCCTCATTTTCAATTTCCAGACTTCTCCCTTGTACGACTTTATATTGCATCAAACGCACAACCTCTTTAGTGCTGTAAATTTGATTTTCTTGGCAATGACGTACAATACCATTCACAATGCTGTTGATTCTCAGCTTCTGGAAATTGATTAATAATCTCAGTTGCTGCTCCAGGCTCAAGGTCAACCTGGTCAACAACTGTCACATCATCAGTCTCTGTCAAATCTACCTGAGGTGGATTGATATCAGTTTCAGGAACAGATGTTACAGGTGGTTCACCAGCTGTCTCGTTGATCTGCAGCTCATTGTTGGTGACAACGTTGGTGTTGTTACCACTTGGGTTTTGATCTTGCCTTTGCAATAACACAGTATTTCCATTGTCATGGGAATCTGCATCTCCTGTATCGGAGTCAGTTGAGCTATCAACTCCAGCAGTGCATGTGTACAAATGATCCCATAATTCAAACATTGGAAACTCTTTGTTGCATCCCTCGCACATTTGCTTTACATTCACAACAGTTTCAGCTTTAACATGCTTGGTCGAAAGGCTACGCTGTATCGGTCGAAAATATATCTTTGACTGACCACCAGTGTTTGCTTTTATATGCTTGATAGACCACTGACACTTGATCATTGTCAGCTGTCTGCAATTAGATTAGCATTGAAGAAGTTCAAATCCTCTGCCGTCCCGGAGTTGTGAAAATCCCACAGTCTCCTCAACCTGTCGATTTCTCTGCAGACATAAGCTTTTCCGCAACTTGCTCTTCATTGTCGCTTTGCAAAAATTTGATTTTTTTCAGTCCTAATCCTGCATTGTAAAGGACTTGTCTTGCGCTCGCAGTGGGTAGGGTAGTTCGCTGGCGGTCTGCCAAGCAAAATATCTTCGCGGTCCATGTTCTCCCAGCTGGTTCCGATGCTTTTCTCTTTCTAGATATCGCTGTTCCTCTAGCATCGCGAGGATTGAACAATCTCGCACGTTCGGCTGCAGCTGAAGCAGCGGATGGGACACTGGTAGAATGTGACAATGTCGCCTGTGATGTTGTCGATGCTGACGTCGACGCCGTGGTTTCTGCTGGATTGGATCTGTTCGAGTCTCTACAGACTGTGCGAAGACGAATACGATCCCCTATCGTTGTCACGCCAAGTCGGGTTAACTCCGCATCTGTCATCGTTAAAACTAGTTCTGGATCGATCGGCCTGCTGCTTCGAGTATTTTATCCATGTTGGCGCATGCATATAAAGCAGTCCTTAATTGTAGATAATTATTATACTAAAGCAGAAATATTCATATTCTTTTTAATTCTATAATTATATAGATGCCATTTTCAGTTACAATTCCAGGACACGCACGAAATAGGGTTAGGGATCAAGATCAAAGAGAAATATTTGTGATTGCGTGTCATGGAATTATAACCCCATTTTCATTCAACTGTTTTTCTGAGCCCACTGTCTATGCTGCAGTACGTCATGTTATTTATGATATTCTAACCACATAACGAAGTAACCACATAACGAAGTAACCACATAATGAAGTTGCCACATAACGAAGTTGCCACATAACGAAGTAAGCACATAACGAAGTTGCCGCATAACGAAGTAAGCACATAACAAAGTTAGCACATAACAAATGAAGCACCGCACATAACAAATGAAGCACCGCATATAATGAATAAAGCACAGCATATAATGAATAAAGCACCGCATATAATAACGGACGGACCACATATAATAACCGACAGACTGCATATAACTACAGATGGACCGCATCTAATTACGGATGGACAGCATGTAATGAATAAAGTACCACATGTAATAAAGAATGGACCGCATATAAGGTGAAATGCACCCCAAATAACAACAAATTAACAAGATGTAATGACAAATGACCACTTAAGACAGTCCTGGCATTCCATAACGTTCTGTGGGCTGCTAGAAAGTTATTATTATTATTATTGTCTTTATTAGGGTCCACTAAAGTATATTTACAAAGAGTTATATAATCCCCGAGCCGGCGCGAAGCGCCGTGCGAGGGTACTAATTCCGCTCGGATATTTACACCCGGGTATGTGAAAACATTGTGGAATGCAAAGTTGTCCGCCATTTTTTTTTGTCATGGACAGGACGGTTTTGTAAGTTATGCGCATGTTCAAGCCGAGAGAAACTTCCTTTTTGCAAACTTTTTCAAAATAGTTTTGCACTCATTTTATAAGCAAGTTTTTATGTAAGTAAGTAAAATAGATAAATGAAAATTATTTGGAGGACAAATTAACAAGAGGAAAACAGTCGAAAGACCGAAAAAGGAGCGTTTTAAACGGGCAAGTGTCTATTTTGCATGCTTGCTTTGCCGATTTATAGCATGCAGTATAGTTTGTGAATTTGAAAATGTGTAGAGCATTCTGTGTGGTCAACACCACATTGATTGATCTTAAGAGTATTTTAGTATTGATTCAAATACGTTATACAAAAATAAAAAACATTAAATCTCAAAAACTTCATTTCAAAAGCAAGTACGAAGTATAACAAGTCGATAGCATTATATCTGCTACGCAGATACAAAAATAGGTACGCTAAGCGTACATGTATATGCTCATTGTGATTCCACTGTTGCCCATGAAAGAGTAATATTCCACAATTCTACATTGGCCCTACATTGTATAAGTTATACATATTTCGTAGAAAAAACGTACACTTCATCCAACCAGTAACTTGTAAAGAATAAGAGATTGACATTTAAAAGAATATAATTTTATAAATATCACATATATATATTATACACTGGGATGGATCCAGCATGATCTGATAGGGGTGTTAAGCGGGTGCTGGTCATGAAGCAGGGTGTGGCCGGCATCCGAAGCAGGGTGAATCATCACTAAGGAACCACTGCATGGTCAAGGGGGTTATCATGTCACAAAAGTTTTGAAAAAAGGATTGCCTGGATGGTCAAAAAGGCCTATCAATGACCAGATATTTGATATTTATTTGATAAATGCCCTGTCAAATCGGAAATTTCAGATTTGATATGGAATTTGCACCCCTCCTGCACCCCCCTTGGCCAAGCACAGGAGGGGTGCCCACCCCCTGCTCCTCCCCAGTAAATCCACCCGTGTTATACACAATAGAACAAGGTTTTCATATTAATTGTTAAATGAGGTTAGATTTATGCCAGACACTTTTAAATTAGTACATATCACAAAATAAAATGGCTGATATAAATTCCACTTGCAGAACCTATTTCCATAATATAAACTACAAAGACAACATAAATTGCGATCCTCTCGTAGTCGCAAACAGAAGAGTAAAAAAACCTCGTTTGTACAAGATTGGCAACTCGCACAAAGTTGTAACTACCCTATTTGCATTAACATTGCATATGAGATGATAAATATATGTTATAAAAGACAAGTGATAGCCTTCTCGTCAAGTTCCAGGGTTTGAAAGGAAACTACTTATGTACGGATGCTTTTTACGTGCGCCATTTGATGTACATGCTACGACAAAACTGGAATTATGATTAATATTTATAATCAAAATGGAAAAATAAAAACGCACTTACCTTGGCAATAACTCTGTGCTTAAGGGCACATAAAAAACTCAATATTAATGAGATGTACTTGGTTTTAAATAGGCCAAATTACCAAAGGATTCACATTTTTTTTGTGGCAACTGATAACTACTACGTGATAAAAGCCCATCACGGATGTCGCGTCAACAACATTAGCGCTTTGCCCAGCGTTTCCAGTCCCTGTCTTCTGGATAGTCTATGATATAAGGAAACATAAGATGTTGCCACTTAATTTGTTAACATGCTTTCTACTTCACTTACAGGCTCATCTTCATTAACCAATAGCTTTTCTTTTCTGGTATATTCTTTATTTTGCTCTGCCTGTCCTAGTTTGCGACATCCGCAAACAATTGCGGCTTCAGATTTGAACGCTCGTATAATTTAGAACGGTGTTTCAAGCAGTTGAACAGAACTTTCAAGCTCCTTGGAACGATTCCGGGCTCTCGCTGGTTTCCCAGGAGACTATAAGTCTAAAAAATACAACATATCAAAATTTAATTATCTAAATTTCATTCACTGCCGTATGTATCTAAAGAAAATACAGTAGCAGATAAATGCATTGTCTATTCTTATGTGAAACTTATGTTCGAAGGTTCATTAGCTTAATGTGATGCTCTGAAAACCCATCAAATGCTCAAAATATCACATGAATAAATGTACTGTTATCTGACTGGTGAACGTTAGATGCAAACAACCGTATACCATAGAGCTCTGAATGTAACAGCCATAGTTACCTATTCTTAAGAGCCCAGTTGTTTACCTTCAGAATATACCCTTTCAAAAATTACGTCACAAATCCCTTCCCAGGCCGGGAGCTTTGTTTTAACAACTTTATTGAGCCCAAGACTTTGCATTAAATTATGCCGTACAACATTAAATAGTGAATGGCCCAAGAGGAAGATGCGACCCCATTTTCTTTCAACTGTTTTTCTGAGCCCACTGTCTATGCTGCAGTACGTCATGTTATTTATGATATTCTAACCACATAACGAAGTAACCACATAACGAAGTAACCACATAACGAAGTAGCCACATAATGAAGTTGCCACATAACGAAGTTGCCACATAACGAAGTAAGCACATAACGAAGTTGCCGCATAACGAAGTAAGCACATAAAAAGTTAGCACATAACGAAGTAAGCACATAACAAATGAAGCACCGCACATAACAAATGAAGCACCGCATATAATGAATAAAGCACAGCATATAATGAATAAAGCACCGCATATAATAACGGACGGACCACATATAATAACCGACAGACTGCATATAACTACGGATGGACCGCATCTAATTACGGATGGACAGCATGTAATGAATAAAGTACCACATGTAATAAAGAATGGACCGCATATAAGGTGAAATGCACCCCAAATAACAACAAATTAACAAGATGTAATGACAAATGACCACTTAAGACAGTCCTGGCATTCCATAACGTTCTGTGGGCTGCTAGAAAGTTATTATTATTATTATTGTCTTTATTAGGGTCCACTAAATTATATTTACAAAGAGTTATATAATCCCCGAGTAGCGGCGCCGTGGCGAGGGTACTAATTCCGCCGGATATTTACACCCGGGTATGTGAAAACATTGTGGAATGCAAAGTTGTCCGCCATTTTTTTTTGTCATGGACAGGACGGTTTTGTAAGTTATGCGCATGTGCGAGTTCAAGCCGAGAGAAACTTCCTTTTTGCAAACTTTTTTCAAAAATAGTTTTGTACTCATTTTATAAGCAAGTTTTTATGTAAGTAAGTAAAATAGATAAATGAAAATTATTTGGAGGACAAATTAACAAGAGGAAAAACAGTCGAAAGACCGAAAAAGGAGCGTTTTAAACGGGCAAGTGTCTATTTTGCATGCTTGCTTTGCCGATTTATAGCATGCAGTATAGTTTGTGAATTTGAAAATGTGTAGAGCATTCTGTGTGGTCAACACCACATTGATTGATCTTAAGAGTATTTTAGTATTGATTCAAATATGTTATACAAAAATAAAAAACATTAAATCTCAAAAACTTCATTTCAAAAGCAAGTACGAAGTATAACAAGTCGATAGCATTATATCTGCTACGCAGATACAAAAATAGGTACGCTAAGCGTACATGTATCTGCTCATTGTGATTCCACTGTTGCCCATGAAAGAGTAATATTCCACAATTCTACATTGGCCCTACATTGTATAAGTTATACATATTTCGTAGAAAAAACGTACACTTCATCCAACCAGTAACTTGTAAAGAATAAGAGATTGACATTTAAAAGAATATAATTTTATAAATATCACATATATTATACACCGGGGATGGATCCAGCATGATCTGATAGGGGGGTGTTAAGCGGGTGCTGGTCATGAAGCAGGGTGTGGCGTGCATCCGAAGCAGGGTGAATCATCACTGAGGACCCACTGCACGGTCAAGGTGGTCATTATGTCAGAAAAGTTTTGAAAAAAGGATTGCCTGGATGGTCAAAAAGACCTATCAATGACCAGATATTTGATATTTATTTGATAAATGCCCTGTCAAATCGGAAATTTCAGATTTGATATGGAATTTGCACGTACCTCTCCTGCACCCCCCTTGGCCAAGCACAGGAGGGGTGCCCACCCCCTGCTCCTCCCCAGTAAATCCACCTGTGTTATACACAATAGAACAAGGTTTTCATATTAATTGTTAAATGAGGTTAGATTTATGCCAGACACTTTTAAATTAGTACATATCACAAAATAAAATGGCTGATATAAATTCCACTTGCAGAACCTATTTCCATAATATAAACTACAAAGACAACATAAATTGCGATCCTCTCGTAGTCGTGCAAACAGAAGAGTCAAAAAACCTCGTTTGTACAAGATTGGCAAATCGCACAAAGTTGTAACTACCCTATTTGCCTTAACATTGCATATGAGATGATAAATATATGTTATAAAAGACAAGTGATAGCCTTCTCGTCAAGTTCCAGGGTTTGAAAGGAAACTACTTATGTACGGATGCTTTTTACGTGCGCCATTTGATGTACATGCTACGACAAAACTGGAATTATGATTAATATTTATAATCAAAATGGAAAAATAAAAACGCACTTACCTTGGCAATAACTCTGTGCTTAAGGGCACATAAAAAAATCAATATTAATGAGATGTACTTGGTTTTAAATAGGCCAAATTACCAAAGGATTCACATTTTTTTTGTTCTGATTAAGGCTGGTTGCCGTGGCAACTGATAACTACTATGTGATAAAAGCCCATCACGGATGTCGCGTCAACAACATTAGCGCTTTGCCCAGCGTTTCCAGTCCCTGTCTTCTGGATAGTCTATGATATAAGGAAACATAAGATGTTGCCACTTAATTTGTTAACATGCTTTCTACTTCACTTACAGGCTCATCTTCATTAACCAATAGCTTTTCTTTTCTGGTATCTTCTTTATTTTGCTCTGCCTGTCCTAGTTTGCCGACATCAGCAAACAATTGCGGCTTCAGATTTGAACGCTCGTATAATTTAGAACGGTGTTTCAAGCTGTTGATTAGAACATTCAAGGTCCTTGGAACGATTCCGGGCTCTAGCTGGTTTCCCAGGAGACTATAAGTCTAAAAAATACAACATATCAAAATTGAATTATCTAAATTTCATTCACTGCCGTATGTATCTAAAGAAAATACAGTAGCAGATAAATGCATTGTCTATTCTTATGTGAAACTTATGTTCGAAGGTTAATTAGCTTAATGTGATGCTCTGAAAACCCATCAAATGCTCAAAATATCACATGAATAAATGTACTGTTATCTGACTGGTGAACGTTAGATGCAAACAACCGTATACCATAGAGCTCTGAATGTAACAGCCATAGTTACCTATTCTTAAGAGCCCAGTTGTTTACCTTCAGAATATACCCTTTCAAAAATTACGTCACAAATCCCTTCCCAGGCCGGGAGCTTTGTTTTAACAACTTTATTGAGCCCAAGACTTTGCATTAAATTATGCCGTACAACATTAAATAGTGAATGGCCCAAGAGGAAGATGCGACCCCATTTTCTTTCAACTGTTTTTCTGAGCCCACTGTCTATGCTGCAGTACGTCATGTTATTTATGATATTCTAACCACATAACGAAGTAAGCACATAACGAAGTAACCACATAATGAAGTTGCCAAATAACGAAGTAAGCACATAACGAAGTTGCCGCATAACGAAGTAAGCACATAAAAAGTTAGCACATAACGAAGTAAGCACATAACAAATGAAGCACCGCACATAACAAATGAAGCACCGCATATAATGAATAAAGCACCGCATATAATAACGGACGGACCACATATAATAACCGACAGACTGCATATAACTACGGATGGACCGCATCTAATTACGGATGGACAGCATGTAATGAATAAAGTACCACATGTAATAAAGAATGGACCGCATATAAGGTGAAATGCACCCCAAATAACAACAAATTAACAAGATGTAATGACAAATGACCACTTAAGACAGTCCTGGCATTCCATAACGTTCCATGGGCTGGTAGAAAGTTATTATTATTATTATTGTCTTTATTAGGGTCCACTAAAGTATATTTACAAAGAGTTATATAATCCCCGAGCCGCCGCGAAGCGCCGTGCGAGGGTACTAATTCCGCTCGGATATTTACACCCGGGTATGTGAAAACATTGTGGAATGCAAAGTTGTCCGCCATTTATTTTTGTCATGGACAGGACGGTTTTGTAAGTTATGCGCATGCAGCGAGTTCAAGCCGAGAGAAACTTCCTTTTTGCAAACTTTTTTCAAAAATAGTTTTGCACTCATTATGTAAGTAAGTAAAATAGATAAATGAAAATTATTTGGAGGACAAATTAACAAGAGGAAAAACAGTCGAAAGACCGAAAAAGGAACGTTTTAAACGGGCAAGTGTCTATTTTGCATGCTTGCTTTGCCGATTTATAGCATGCAGTATAGTTTGTGAATTTGAAAATGTGTAGAGCATTCTGTGTGGTCAACACCACATTGATTGATCTTAAGAGTATTTTAGTATTGATTCAAATACGTTATACAAAAATAAAAAACATATTAAATCTCAAAAACTTCATTTCAAAAGCAAGTACGAAGTATAACAAGTCGATAGCATTATATCTGCTACGCAGATACAAAAATAGGTACGCTAAGCGTACATGTATCTGCTCATTGTGATTCCACTGTTGCCCATGAAAGAGTAATATTCCACAATTCTACATTGGCCCTACATTGTATAAGTTATACATATTTCGTAGAAAAAACGTACACTTCATCCAACCAGTAACTTGTAAAGAATAAGAGATTGACATTTAAAAGAATATAATTTTATAAATATCACATATATATATTATACACTGGGGATGGATCCAGCATGATCTGATAGGGGGGTGTTAAGCGGGTGCTGGTCATGAAGCAGGGTGTGGCCGGCATCCGCAGGGTGGTGAATGAATCATCACTCATCACCACTGCATGGTCACATCATCATACAAAAATTTTAAAAAAAAAAAAGGAATGCCTGGATGGTCAAATCAATCACCAGATGAATGATAGATATTTGATATTAAATGCCTGTCAAATCGGAAATTTCAGATTTCATATTATTTGCATTCTATACCCCCCCCACCCACCCCCAAGCACAGAAGGGTGGTGCCCCCTGCTCTCCTCCCAAGTAAATCCAGTGTATACACAATACACACAAGGTTTTTTTTTTAATAATTATTAAATGAATGTTAGATTTATGCACACTTTTTTTTTAAATTAGTACATAAAAAAAAAAAAATATATATATATAATTTCTTGCAGAACCTATTTCCATAATATAAACTACAAGACAACATAAATTATTGCTCTCCTCTCTGAGTCGTGCAAACAGAAGAGTCAAAAAACCTCGTTTGTACAAGATTGGCAAATCGCACAAAGTTGTAACTACCCTATTTGCATTAACATTGCATATGAGATGATAAATATATGTTATAAAAGACAAGTGATAGCCTTCTCGTCAAGTTCCAGGGTTTGAAAGGAAACTACTTATGTACGGATGCTTTTTACGTGCGCCATTTGATGTACATGCTACGACAAAACTGGAATTATGATTAATATTTATAATCAAAATGGAAAAATAAAAACGCACTTACCTTGGCAATAACTCTGTGCTTAAGGGCACATAAAAAAATCAATATTAATGAGATGTACTTGGTTTTAAATAGGCCAAATTACCAAAGGATTCACATTTTTTTTTGTGGCAACTGATAACTACTACGTGATAAAAGCCCATCACGGATGTCGCGTCAACAACATTAGCGCTTTGCCCAGCGTTTCCAGTCCCTGTCTTCTGGATAGTCTATGATATAAGGAAACATAAGATGTTGCCACTTAATTTGTTAACATGCTTTCTACTTCACTTACAGGCTCATCTTCATTAACCAATAGCTTTTCTTTTCTGGTATATTCTTTATTTTGCTCTGCCTGTCCTAGTTTGCCGACATCCGCAAACAATTGCGGCTTCAGATTTGAACGCTCGTATAATTTAGAACGGTGTTTCAAGCTGTTGATCAGAACATTCAAGCTCCTTGGAACGATTCCGGGCTCTCGCTGGTTTCCCAGGAGACTATAAGTCTAAAAAATACAACATATCAAAATTGAATTATCTAAATTTCATTCACTGCCGTATGTATCTAAAGAAAATACAGTAGCAGATAAATGCATTGTCTATTCTTATGTGAAACTTATGTTCGAAGGTTAATTAGCTTAATGTGATGCTCTGAAAACCCATCAAATGCTCAAAATATCACATGAATAAATGTACTGTTATCTGACTGGTGAACGTTAGATGCAAACAACCGTATACCATAGAGCTCTGAATGTAACAGCCATAGTTACCTATTCTTAAGAGCCCAGTTGTTTACCTTCAGAATATACCCTTTCAAAAATTACGTCACAAATCCCTTCCCAGGCCGGGAGCTTTGTTTTAACAACTTTATTGAGCCCAAGACTTTGCATTAAATTATGCCGTACAACATTAAATAGTGAATGGCCCAAGAGGAAGATGCGACCCCATTTTCTTTCAACTGTTTTTCTGAGCCCACTGTCTATGCTGCAGTACGTCATGTTATTTATGATATTCTAACCACATAACGAAGTAAGCACATAACGAAGTAACCACATAACGAAGTAACCACATAATGAAGTTGCCAAATAACGAAGTAAGCACATAACGAAGTTGCCGCATAACGAAGTAAGCACATAAAAAGTTAGCACATAACGAAGTAAGCACATAACAAATGAAGCACCGCACATAACAAATGAAGCACCGCATATAATGAATAAAGCACCGCATATAATAACGGACGGACCACATATAATAACCGACAGACTGCATATAACTACGGATGGACCGCATCTAATTACGGATGGACAGCATGTAATGAATAAAGTACCACATGTAATAAAGAATGGACCGCATATAAGGTGAAATGCACCCCAAATAACAACAAATTAACAAGATGTAATGACAAATGACCACTTAAGACAGTCCTGGCATTCCATAACGTTCCATGGGCTGGTAGAAAGTTATTATTATTATTATTGTCTTTATTAGGGTCCACTAAAGTATATTTACAAAGAGTTATATAATCCCCGAGCCGCCGCGAAGCGCCGTGCGAGGGTACTAATTCCGCTCGGATATTTACACCCGGGTATGTGAAAACATTGTGGAATGCAAAGTTGTCCGCCATTTATTTTTGTCATGGACAGGACGGTTTTGTAAGTTATGCGCATGCGCGAGTTCAAGCCGAGAGAAACTTCCTTTTTGCAAACTTTTTTCAAAAATAGTTTTGCACTCATTATGTAAGTAAGTAAAATAGATAAATGAAAATTATTTGGAGGACAAATTAACAAGAGGAAAAACAGTCGAAAGACCGAAAAAGGAACGTTTTAAACGGGCAAGTGTCTATTTTGCATGCTTGCTTTGCCGATTTATAGCATGCAGTATAGTTTGTGAATTTGAAAATGTGTAGAGCATTCTGTGTGGTCAACACCACATTGATTGATCTTAAGAGTATTTTAGTATTGATTCAAATACGTTATACAAAAATAAAAAACATATTAAATCTCAAAAACTTCATTTCAAAAGCAAGTACGAAGTATAACAAGTCGATAGCATTATATCTGCTACGCAGATACAAAAATAGGTACGCTAAGCGTACATGTATCTGCTCATTGTGATTCCACTGTTGCCCATGAAAGAGTAATATTCCACAATTCTACATTGGCCCTACATTGTATAAGTTATACATATTTCGTAGAAAAAACGTACACTTCATCCAACCAGTAACTTGTAAAGAATAAGAGATTGACATTTAAAAGAATATAATTTTATAAATATCACATATATATATTATACACTGGGGATGGATCCAGCATGATCTGATAGGGGGGTGTTAAGCGGGTGCTGGTCATGAAGCAGGGTGTGGCCGGCATCCGAAGCAGGGTGAATCATCACTAAGGAACCACTGCATGGTCAAGGGGGTTATCATGTCACAAAAGTTTTGAAAAAAGGATTGCCTGGATGGTCAAAAAGGCCTATCAATGACCAGATATTTGATATTTATTTGATAAATGCCCTGTCAAATCGGAAATTTCAGATTTGATATGGAATTTGCACGTACCCCTCCTGCACCCCCCTTGGCCAAGCACAGGAGGGGTGCCCACCCCCTGCTCCTCCCCAGTAAATCCACCCGTGTTATACACAATAGAACAAGGTTTTCATATTAATTGTTAAATGAGGTTAGATTTATGCCAGACACTTTTAAATTAGTACATATCACAAAATAAAATGGCTGATATAAATTCCACTTGCAGAACCTATTTCCATAATATAAACTACAAAGACAACATAAATTGCGATCCTCTCGTAGTCGTGCAAACAGAAGAGTCAAAAAACCTCGTTTGTACAAGATTGGCAAATCGCACAAAGTTGTAACTACCCTATTTGCATTAACATTGCATATGAGATGATAAATATATGTTATAAAAGACAAGTGATAGCCTTCTCGTCAAGTTCCAGGGTTTGAAAGGAAACTACTTATGTACGGATGCTTTTTACGTGCGCCATTTGATGTACATGCTACGACAAAACTGGAATTATGATTAATATTTATAATCAAAATGGAAAAATAAAAACGCACTTACCTTGGCAATAACTCTGTGCTTAAGGGCACATAAAAAAATCAATATTAATGAGATGTACTTGGTTTTAAATAGGCCAAATTACCAAAGGATTCACATTTTTTTTTGTGGCAACTGATAACTACTACGTGATAAAAGCCCATCACGGATGTCGCGTCAACAACATTAGCGCTTTGCCCAGCGTTTCCAGTCCCTGTCTTCTGGATAGTCTATGATATAAGGAAACATAAGATGTTGCCACTTAATTTGTTAACATGCTTTCTACTTCACTTACAGGCTCATCTTCATTAACCAATAGCTTTTCTTTTCTGGTATATTCTTTATTTTGCTCTGCCTGTCCTAGTTTGCCGACATCCGCAAACAATTGCGGCTTCAGATTTGAACGCTCGTATAATTTAGAACGGTGTTTCAAGCTGTTGATCAGAACATTCAAGCTCCTTGGAACGATTCCGGGCTCTCGCTGGTTTCCCAGGAGACTATAAGTCTAAAAAATACAACATATCAAAATTTAATTATCTAAATTTCATTCACTGCCGTATGTATCTAAAGAAAATACAGTAGCAGATAAATGCATTGTCTATTCTTATGTGAAACTTATGTTCGAAGGTTCATTAGCTTAATGTGATGCTCTGAAAACCCATCAAATGCTCAAAATATCACATGAATAAATGTACTGTTATCTGACTGGTGAACGTTAGATGCAAACAACCGTATACCATAGAGCTCTGAATGTAACAGCCATAGTTACCTATTCTTAAGAGCCCAGTTGTTTACCTTCAGAATATACCCTTTCAAAAATTACGTCACAAATCCCTTCCCAGGCCGGGAGCTTTGTTTTAACAACTTTATTGAGCCCAAGACTTTGCATTAAATTATGCCGTACAACATTAAATAGTGAATGGCCCAAGAGGAAGATGCGACCCCATTTTCTTTCAACTGTTTTTCTGAGCCCACTGTCTATGCTGCAGTACGTCATGTTATTTATGATATTCTAACCACATAACGAAGTAACCACATAACGAAGTAACCACATAACGAAGTAACCACATAACGAAGTAACCACATAATGAAGTTGCCACATAACGAAGTTGCCACATAACGAAGTAAGCACATAACGAAGTTGCCGCATAACGAAGTAAGCACATAACAAAGTTAGCACATAACGAAGTAAGCACATAACAAATGAAGCACCGCACATAACAAATGAAGCACCGCATATAATGAATAAAGCACAGCATATAATGAATAAAGCACCGCATATAATAACGGACGGACCACATATAATAACCGACAGACTGCATATAACTACGGATGGACCGCATCTAATTACGGATGGACAGCATGTAATGAATAAAGTACCACATGTAATAAAGAATGGACCGCATATAAGGTGAAATGCACCCCAAATAACAACAAATTAACAAGATGTAATGACAAATGACCACTTAAGACAGTCCTGGCATTCCATAACGTTCTGTGGGCTGCTAGAAAGTTATTATTATTATTATTGTCTTTATTAGGGTCCACTAAATTATATTTACAAAGAGTTATATAATCCCCGAGCCGGCGCGAAGCGCCGTGCGAGGGTACTAATTCCGCTCGGATATTTACACCCGGGTATGTGAAAACATTGTGGAATGCAAAGTTGTCCGCCATTTTTTTTTGTCATGGACAGGACGGTTTTGTAAGTTATGCGCATGTGCGAGTTCAAGCCGAGAGAAACTTCCTTTTTGCAAACTTTTTTCAAAAATAGTTTTGCACTCATTATGTAAGTAAGTAAAATAGATAAATGAAAATTATTTGGAGGACAAATTAACAAGAGGAAAAACAGTCGAAAGACCGAAAAAGGAGCGTTTTAAACGGGCAAGTGTCTATTTTGCATGCTTGCTTTGCCGATTTATAGCATGCAGTATAGTTTGTGAATTTGAAAATGTGTAGAGCATTCTGTGTGGTCAACACCACATTGATTGATCTTAAGAGTATTTTAGTATTGATTCAAATATGTTATACAAAAATAAAAAACATTAAATCTCAAAAACTTCATTTCAAAAGCAAGTACGAAGTATAACAAGTCGATAGCATTATATCTGCTACGCAGATACAAAAATAGGTACGCTAAGCGTACATGTATCTGCTCATTGTGATTCCACTGTTGCCCATGAAAGAGTAATATTCCACAATTCTACATTGGCCCTACATTGTATAAGTTATACATATTTCGTAGAAAAAACGTACACTTCATCCAACCAGTAACTTGTAAAGAATAAGAGATTGACATTTAAAAGAATATAATTTTATAAATATCACATATATATATTATACACTGGGGATGGATCCAGCATGATCTGATAGGGGGGTGTTAAGCGGGTGCTGGTCATGAAGCAGGGTGTGGCCGGCATCCGAAGCAGGGTGAATCATCACTAAGGAACCACTGCATGGTCAAGGGGGTTATCATGTCACAAAAGTTTTGAAAAAAGGATTGCCTGGATGGTCAAAAAGGCCTATCAATGACCAGATATTTGATATTTATTTGATAAATGCCCTGTCAAATCGGAAATTTCAGATTTGATATGGAATTTGCACGTACCTCTCCTGCACCCCCCTTGGCCAAGCACAGGAGGGGTGCCCACCCCCTGCTCCTCCCCAGTAAATCCACCTGTGTTATACACAATAGAACAAGGTTTTCATATTAATTGTTAAATGAGGTTAGATTTATGCCAGACACTTTTAAATTAGTACATATCACAAAATAAAATGGCTGATATAAATTCCACTTGCAGAACCTATTTCCATAATATAAACTACAAAGACAACATAAATTGCGATCCTCTCAGTCGTGCAAACAGAAGAGTCAAAAAACCTCGTTTGTACAAGATTGGCAAATCGCACAAAGTTGTAACTACCCTATTTGCCTTAACATTGCATATGAGATGATAAATATATGTTATAAAAGACAAGTGATAGCCTTCTCGTCAAGTTCCAGGGTTTGAAAGGAAACTACTTATGTACGGATGCTTTTTACGTGCGCCATTTGATGTACATGCTACGACAAAACTGGAATTATGATTAATATTTATAATCAAAATGGAAAAATAAAAACGCACTTACCTTGGCAATAACTCTGTGCTTAAGGGCACATAAAAAAATCAATATTAATGAGATGTACTTGGTTTTAAATAGGCCAAATTACCAAAGGATTCACATTTTTTTTTGTGGCAACTGATAACTACTACGTGATAAAAGCCCATCACGGATGTCGCGTCAACAACATTAGCGCTTTGCCCAGCGTTTCCAGTCCCTGTCTTCTGGATAGTCTATGATATAAGGAAACATAAGATGTTGCCACTTAATTTGTTAACATGCTTTCTACTTCACTTACAGGCTCATCTTCATTAACCAATAGCTTTTCTTTTCTGGTATATTCTTTATTTTGCTCTGCCTGTCCTAGTTTGCCGACATCCGCAAACAATTGCGGCTTCAGATTTGAACGCTCGTATAATTTAGAACGGTGTTTCAAGCTGTTGATCAGAACATTCAAGCTCCTTGGAACGATTCCGGGCTCTCGCTGGTTTCCCAGGAGACTATAAGTCTAAAAAATACAACATATCAAAATTTAATTATCTAAATTTCATTCACTGCCGTATGTATCTAAAGAAAATACAGTAGCAGATAAATGCATTGTCTATTCTTATGTGAAACTTATGTTCGAAGGTTCATTAGCTTAATGTGATGCTCTGAAAACCCATCAAATGCTCAAAATATCACATGAATAAATGTACTGTTATCTGACTGGTGAACGTTAGATGCAAACAACCGTATACCATAGAGCTCTGAATGTAACAGCCATAGTTACCTATTCTTAAGAGCCCAGTTGTTTACCTTCAGAATATACCCTTTCAAAAATTACGTCACAAATCCCTTCCCAGGCCGGGAGCTTTGTTTTAACAACTTTATTGAGCCCAAGACTTTGCATTAAATTATGCCGTACAACATTAAATAGTGAATGGCCCAAGAGGAAGATGCGACCCCATTTTCTTTCAACTGTTTTTCTGAGCCCACTGTCTATGCTGCAGTACGTCATGTTATTTATGATATTCTAACCACATAACGAAGTAACCACATAACGAAGTAACCACATAACGAAGTAACCACATAACGAAGTAACCACATAACGAAGTAGCCACATAATGAAGTTGCCACATAACGAAGTAAGCACATAACGTTGCCGCACAAGTAAGCACATAACAAAGTTAGCACATAACGAAGTAAGCACATAACAAATGAAGCACCGCACATAACAAATGAAGCACCGCATATAATGAATAAAGCACAGCATATAATGAATAAAGCACCGCATATAATAACGGACGGACCACATATAATAACCGACAGACTGCATATAACTACGGATGGACCGCATCTAATTACGGATGGACAGCATGTAATGAATAAAGTACCACATGTAATAAAGAATGGACCGCATATAAGGTGAAATGCACCCCAAATAACAACAAATTAACAAGATGTAATGACAAATGACCACTTAAGACAGTCCTGGCATTCCATAACGTTCCATGGGCTGGTAGAAAGTTATTATTATTATTATTGTCTTTATTAGGGTCCACTAAAGTATATTTACAAAGAGTTATATAATCCCCGAGCCGCCGCGAAGCGCCGTGCGAGGGTACTAATTCCGCTCGGATATTTACACCCGGGTATGTGAAAACATTGTGGAATGCAAAGTTGTCCGCCATTTTTTTTTGTCATGGACAGGACGGTTTTGTAAGTTATGCGCATGCGCGAGTTCAAGCCGAGAGAAACTTCCTTTTTGCAAACTTTTTTCAAAAATAGTTTTGTACTCATTTTATAAGCAAGTTTTTATGTAAGTAAGTAAAATAGATAAATGAAAATTATTTGGAGGACAAATTAACAAGAGGAAAAACAGTCGAAAGACCGAAAAAGGAGCGTTTTAAACGGGCAAGTGTCTATTTTGCATGCTTGCTTTGCCGATTTATAGCATGCAGTATAGTTTGTGAATTTGAAAATGTGTAGAGCATTCTGTGTGGTCAACACCACATTGATTGATCTTAAGAGTATTTTAGTATTGATTCAAATATGTTATACAAAAATAAAAAACATTAAATCTCAAAAACTTCATTTCAAAAGCAAGTACGAAGTATAACAAGTCGATAGCATTATATCTGCTACGCATATACAAAAATAGGTACGCTAAGCGTACATGTATCTGCTCATTGTGATTCCACTGTTGCCCATGAAAGAGTAATATTCCACAATTCTACATTGGCCCTACATTGTATAAGTTATACATATTTCGTAGAAAAAACGTACACTTCATCCAACCAGTAACTTGTAAAGAATAAGAGATTGACATTTAAAAGAATATAATTTTATAAATATCACATATATATATTATACACTGGGGATGGATCCAGCATGATCTGATAGGGGGGTGTTAAGCGGGTGCTGGTCATGAAGCAGGGTGTGGCCGGCATCCGAAGCAGGGTGAATCATCACTAAGGAACCACTGCATGGTCAAGGGGGTTATCATGTCACAAAAGTTTTGAAAAAAGGATTGCCTGGATGGTCAAAAAGGCCTATCAATGACCAGATATTTGATATTTATTTGATAAATGCCCTGTCAAATCGGAAATTTCAGATTTGATATGGAATTTGCACGTACCCTCCTGCACCCCCCTTGGCCAAGCACAGGAGGGGTGCCCACCCCCTGCTCCTCCCCAGTAAATCCACCCGTGTTATACACAATAGAACAAGGTTTTCATATTAATTGTTAAATGAGGTTAGATTTATGCCAGACACTTTTAAATTAGTACATATCACAAAATAAAATGGCTGATATAAATTCCACTTGCAGAACCTATTTCCATAATATAAACTACAAAGACAACATAAATTGCGATCCTCTCGTCGTGCAAACAGAAGAGTCAAAAAACCTCGTTTGTACAAGATTGGCAAATCGCACAAAGTTGTAACTACCCTATTTGCATTAACATTGCATATGAGATGATAAATATATGTTATAAAAGACAAGTGATAGCCTTCTCGTCAAGTTCCAGGGTTTGAAAGGAAACTACTTATGTACGGATGCTTTTTGCCATTTGATGTACATGCTACGACAAAACTGGAATTATGATTAATATTTATAATCAAAATGGAAAAATAAAACGCACTTACCTTGGCAATAACTCTGTGCTTAAGGGCACATAAAAATCAATATTAATGAGATGTACTTGGTTTTAAATAGGCCAAATTACCAAAGGATTCACATTTTTTTGTGGCAACTGATAACTACTACGTGATAAAGCCCATCACGGATGTCGGATCGTCAACAACATTAGCGCTTTGCCCAGCCAGTCCCTGTCTTCTGGATAGTCTATGATATTTCCAGTCCCTGTCTTCTGATAGTCTATGATATAAGGAAACATAAGATGTTGCCACTTAATTTGTTAACATGCTTTCTACTTCACTTACAGGCTCATCTTCATTAACCAATAGCTTTTCTTTTCTGGTATATTCTTTATTTTGCTCTGCCTGTCCTAGTTTGCCGTTTCGACATCAGCAAACAATTGCGCTTCAGATTTGAACGCTATTGTAAATTTTAGAACGGTGTTTCAAGCTGTTGATCAGAACATTCAAGCTCCTTGGACGATTCCGGCTCTCGCTGGTTTCCCAGGAGACTATAAGTCTAAAAATACAACATATCAAAATTGAATTATCTAAATTTCATTCACTGCCGTGTATCTAAAGAAAATACAGTAGCAGATAAATGCATTGTCTATTCTTATGTGAAACTTATGTTCGAAGGTTCATTAGCTTAATGTGATGCTCTGAAAACCCATCAAATGCTCAAAATATCACATGAATAAATGTACTGTTATCTGACTGGTGAACGTTAGATGCAAACAACCGTATACCATAGAGCTCTGAATGTAACAATATAGTTACCTATTCTTAGAGCCCAGTTGTTTACCTTCAGAATATACCCTTTCAAAAAATGCGTCACAAATCCCTTACCAGGCAGGTGGGAGCTTTGTTTTAACAACTTTATTGAGCCCAAGACTTTGCATTAAATTATGCCGTACAACAACATTAAATAGTGAATGGCCCAAGAGGAAGATGTGACCCCATTTTCTTTCAACTGTTTTTCTGAGCCCACTGTCTATGCATGCTGCAGTACGTCATGTTATTTATGATATTCTAACCACATATGAAGTAACCACATAACGAAGTAACCACATAACGAAGTAACCACATAACGAAGTAACATAATGAAGTTGCCACATACAGTTGCCACATAACGAAGTAAGCACATAACGAAGTTCGCATAACAGTAAGCACATAAGTTAGCACATAGAAGTAAGCACATAACAAATGAAGCTTTAACAAATGAATATAATGAATAAAGTGCATATAATGAATAAAGCACATATAATATGGACGGACCACATATAATAACCGACAGACTGCATAACTACGGATGGACCGCATCTAATTACGGATGGACAGCATGTAATGAATAAAGTACCACATGTAATAAAGAATGGACATATAAAGGTGAAATGCACCCCAAATAACAACAAATTAACAAGATGTAATGACAAATGACCACTTAAGACAGTCCTGGCATTCCATAACGTTCATGGGCTGCTAGAAAGTTATTATTATTATTATTATTTATTTATTAGGGTCCACTAAATTATATTTACAAAGAGTTATATAATCCCGAGCATGCCGCCGTGCGAGGAAGTACTAATTCGCTCGGATATTTACACCCGGTATGTGAAACATTGTGGAATGCAAAGTTGTCCGCCATTTATTTTTGTCATGGACAGGACGGTTTTGTAAGTTATGTGCATGTGCGAGTTCAAGCCGAGAGAAACTTTTTGCAAACTTTTTCAAAAATAGTTTTGTACTCATTATATAAGCAAGTTTTTATGTAAGTAAGTAAAATAGATAAATGAAAATTATTTGGAGGACAAATTAACAAGAGGAAAAACAGTCGAAAGACCAAAAAACGGAGCGTTTTAACGGGCAAGTGTCTATTTTGCATGCTTGCTTTGCCGATTTATAGCATGCAGTATAGTTTGTGAATTTGAAAATGTGTAGAGAGCATTCTGTGTGGTCAACACCACATTGATTGATCTTAAGAGTATTTTAGTATTGATTCAAATATGTTATACAAAAATAAAAACATTATTAAATCTCAAAAACTTCATTTCAAAAGCAAGTACGAAGTATAACAAGTCGATAGCATTATATCTGCTATGCAGATACAAAAATAGGTACGCTAAGCGTACATGTATCTGCTCATTGTGATTCCACTGTTGCCCATGAAAGAGTAATATTCCACAATTCTACATTGGCCCTACATTGTATAAGTTATACATATTTCGTAGAAAAAACGTACACTTCATCCAACCAGTAACTTGTAAAGAATAAGAGATTGACATTTAAAAGAATATAATTTTATAAATATCACATATATTATACACCGGGGATGGATCCAGCATGATCTGATAGGGGGGTGTTAAGCGGTGCTGGTCATGAAGCAGGGTGTGGCGCATCCGAAGCAGGGTGAATCATCACTAAGGAACCACTGCATGGTCAAGGGGTTATGTCAAAAAAGTTTTGAAAAAGGATTGCCTGGATGGTCAAAAAGGCCTATCAATGACCAGATGTTTGATATTTATTTGATAAATGCCCTGTCAAATCGGAAATTTCAGATTTGATATGGAATTTACGTACCTCTCCTGCACCCCCTTGGCTACAAGCACAGGAGGGTGCCCACCCCTGCTCCTCCCCACTCCTCCCAGTAAATCCACCTGTTATACACAATAGAACAAGGTTTTCATATTAATTGTTAAATGAGGTTAGATTTATGCCAGACACTTTTAAATTAGTACATATCACAAAATAAAATGGCTGATATAAATTCCACTTGCAGAACCTATTTCCATAATATAAACTACAAAGACAACATAAATTGCGATCCTCTCGTAGTCGTGCAAACAGAAGAGTCAAAAAACCTCGTTTGTACAAGATTGGCAAATCGCACAAAGTTGTAACAACTTATTTGCATAACATTGCATATGAGATGATAAATATATGTTATAAAAGACAAGTGATAGCCTTCGTCAAGTTCCAGGGTTTGAAAGGAAACTACATGTACGGATGCTTTTACGTGCGTTGCGCCATTTGATGTACATGCTACGACAAAACTGGAATTATGATTAATATTTATAATCAAAATGGAAAAATAAAACGCACTTACCTTGGCAATAACTCTGTGCTTAAGGGCACATAAAATCAATATTAATGAGATGTACTTGGTTTTAAATAGGCCAAATTACCAAAGGATTTCATTTTTTTGTTCACATTTTTTTGCCGTGGCAACTGATAACTACTATGTGATAAAAGCCCATCACGGATGTCGCGTCAACAACATTAGCGCTTTGCCCAGCGTTTCCAGTCCCTGTCTTCTGGATAGTCTATGATATAAGGAAACATAAGATGTTGCCACTTAATTTGTTAACATGCTTTCTACTTCACTTACAGGCTCATCTTCATTAACCAATAGCTTTTCTTTTCTGGTATATTCTTTATTTTGCTCTGCCTGTCCTAGTTTGCGACATCCGCAAACAATTGCTTCAGATTTGAACGCTCGTATAATTTAGAAACGGTGTTTCAAGCTGTTGATCAGAACATTCAAGCTCCTTGGAACGATTCCGGGCTCTCGCTGGTTTCCCAGGAGACTATAAGTCTAAAAAATACAACATATCAAAATTTAATTATCTAAATTTCATTCACTGCCGTATGTATCTAAAGAAAATACAGTAGCAGATAAATGCATTGTCTATTCTTATGTGAAACTTATGTTCGAAGGTTCATTAGCTTAATGTGATGCTCTGAAAACCCATCAAATGCTCAAAATATCACATGAATAAATGTACTGTTATCTGACTGGTGAACGTTAGATGCAAACAACCGTATACCATAGAGCTCTGAATGTAACAGCCATAGTTACCTATTCTTAAGCCCAGTTGTTTACCTTCAGAATATACCCTTTCAAAAATTACGTCACAAATCCCTTCCCAGGCCGGGAGCTTTGTTTTAACAACTTTATTGAGCCCAAGACTTTGCATTAAATTATGCCGTACAACATTAAATAGTGAATGGCCCAAGAGGAAGATGCGACCATTTATTTTTCATGATATTTCTGAACCACTGAATGCTGCAGTACGTCATGTTATTTATGATATTCTAACCACATAAAGTAACGAAGTGCAGCCACATAATGAAGTTGCCACATAACGAAGTTGCCACATAAGTAAGCACATAACAAAGTTGCCGCATATAAGTAAGCACATAACAAAGTTAGCACATAACGGTAAGCACATAACAAATGAAGCACCGCACATAACAAATGAAGCACCAGATATAATGAATAAAGCACAGCATATAATGAATAAAGCACGCATATAATAACGGACGGACCACATATAATAACCGACAGTGCATATAACTACGGATGGACCGCATCTAATTACGGATGGACAGCATGTAATGAATAAAGTACCACATGTAATAAAGAATGGACATATATAAGGTGAAATGCACCCCAAATAACAACAAATTAACAAGATGTAATGACAAATGACCACTTAAGACAGTCCTGGCATTCCATAACGTTCTGTGGGCTGCTAGAAAGTTATTATTATTATTATTGTCTTTATTAGGTCCACTAAATTATATTTACAAAGAGTTATATAATCCCGAGCATTGCGGCCGCTGAGTACTAATTCCGCTCGGATATTTACACCGGGTATGTGAAAACATTGTGGAATGCAAAGTTGTCCGCCATTTTTGTCATGGACAGGACGGTTTTGTAAGTTATGCGCATATGCGAGTTCAAGCGAGAGAAACTTCCTTTTGCAAACTTTTTCAAAAATAGTTTTGTACTCATTTATAAGCAAGTTTTTATGTAAGTAAGTAAAATAGATAAATGAAAATTATTTGGAGGACAAATTAACAAGAGGAAAAACAGTCGAAAGACCGAAAAGGAGCGTTTAAACGGGCAAGTGTCTATTTTGCATGCTTGCTTTGCTGATTTATAGCATGCAGTATAGTTTGTGAATTTGAAAATGTGTAGAGCATTCTGTGTGGTCAACACCACATTGATTGATCTTAAGAGTATTTTAGTATTGATTCAAATATGTTATACAAAAATAAAAACATTAAATCTCAAAACTTCATTTCAAAAGCAAATCTGAAGTATAACAAGTCGATAGCATTATATCTGCTACGCAGATACAAAAATAGGCTAAGCGTACATGTATCTGCTCATTGTGATTCCACTGTTGCCCATGAAAGAGTAATATTCCACAATTCTGTGGCTACATTGTATAAGTTATACATATTTCGTAGAAAAACGTACACTTCATCCAACCAGTAACTTGAAAAGAATAAGAGATTGACATTTAAAAGAATATAATTTTATAAATATCACATATATATATTATACACTGGGGATGGATCCAGCATGATCTGATAGGGGGGTGTTAAGCGGGTGCTGGTCATGAAGCAGGGTGTGGCCGGCATCCGAAGCAGGGTGAATCATCACTAAGGAACCACTGCATGGTCAAGGGGGTTATCATGTCACAAAAGTTTTGAAAAAAGGATTGCCTGGATGGTCAAAAAGACCTATCAATGACCAGATGTTTGATATTTATTTGATAAATGCCCTGTCAAATCGGAAATTTCAGATTTGATATGGAATTTGCACGTACTCTCCTGCACCCTTCCCAAGCAGGAGGGGGTGCCCACCCTGCTCCTCCCCAGTAAATCCACCTGTGTTATACACAATAGAACAAGGTTTTCATATTAATTGTTAAATGAGGTTAGATTTATGCCAGACACTTTTAAATTAGTACATATCACAAAATAAAATGGCTGATATAAATTCCACTTGCAGAACCTATTTCCATAATATAAACTACAAAGACAACATAAATTGATCCTCTCGTAGTCGTGCAAACAGAAGAGTCAAAAACCTCGTTTGTACAAGATTGGCAAATCGCACAAAGTTGTAACTACCCTATTTGCCTTAACATTGCATATGAGATGATAAATATATGTTATAAAAAGACAAGTGATAGCCTTCTGTCAAGTTCCAGGGTTTGGAAAGGAAAAGGAAACTACTTATGCGGATGCTTTTACGTGCCATTTGATGTACATGCTACGACAAAACTGGAATTATGATTAATATTTATAATCAAAATGGAAAAATAAAAACACACTTAGCAATAACTCTGTGTTAAGGGCATAAAAATCAATATTAATGAGATGTACTTGGTTTTAAATAAGCCAAATTAACAAAAGATTAAAATTTTTTTTCTGATTAAGGCTGGTTGCCGTGGCAACTGATAACTACTATGTGATAAAAGCCCATCACGGATGTCGCGTCAACAACATTAGCGCTTTGCCCAGCGTTTCCAGTCCCTGTCTTCTGGATAGTCTATGATATAAGGAAACATAAGATGTTGCCACTTAATTTGTTAACATGCTTTCTACTTCTCACTTACAGGCTCATCTTCATTAACCAATAGCTTTTCTTTTCTGGTATATTCTTTATTTTGCTCTGCCTGTCCTAGTTTGCCGACATCCGCAAACAATTGCGGCTTCAGATTTGAACGCTCGTATAATTTAGAACGGTGTTTCAAGCTGTTGATCAGAACATTCAAGCTCCTTGGAACGATTCCGGGCTCTCGCTGGTTTCCCAGGAGACTATAAGTCTAAAATATACAACATATCAAAAAATTATCTAAATTTCATTCACTGCCATGTATGTATCTAAAGAAAATACAGTAGCAGATAAATGCATTGTCTATTCTTATGTGACCTATGTTGTGAAACTTAAAATTAATGTGATGCTCTGAAAATGGATCTGAAATTCTCAAAATATCACATGAATAAATGTACTGTTATCTGACTGGTGAACGTTAGATGCAAACCGTATACCATAGAGCTCTGAATGTAACAATAGTTACCTATTCTTAAGAGCCCAGTTGTTTACCTTCAGAATATACCCTTTCAAAAATTACACAAATCCCTTCCCAGGCCGAGCTTTGTTTTACAACTTTATTGAGCCCAGACTTTGCATTAAATTATGCCGCACAACATTAAATAGTGAATGGCCCAAGAGGAAGATACCTCATTTTCTTTCAACTGTTTTCTGAGCCCACTGTCTATGCTGCAGTACGTCATGTTATTTATGATATTCTAACCACATAATGGCAAACATAACAAGTAACCACATAACGAAGTAAATAACGAGTAACCACATAATGAAGTTGCCATATGAAGTTGCACATAACTAGCTGCACATAACAAATTACTGCAAGTAAGAAGTAACAAATAACACATAACAAATGAAGCACATCCGTATATAATGAATAAAGCACATATAATGAATAAAGTACCATATAATAACGGGACCATGCATATAATAACCGAGACTGCATATAACTACGGATGGACCGGATTGAATTACGGATGTAATGAATAAAGTACCACATGTAATAAAGAATGGACCGTGATATAAGGTGAAATGCATAACAACAAATTAAAAATTAACATGTAATGACAACTAACCACTTAGACAGTCCTGGCATTCCATAACGTTCTGTGGGCTGCTAGAAAGTTATTATTATTATTATTGTCTTTCCACTAAAGTATATTTACAAAGAGTTATATAATCTCTGGCGGTGCGCGGCTCGGGGTACTAATCCGCTCGGATATTTACACCCGGGTATGTGAAAACATTGTGGAATGCAAAGTTGTCCGCCATTTTTTTGTGATGGACAGGACGGTTTTAGGTTATGCGCATAAAGTAGTTCAAGCGAGAGAAACTTCCTTTTGCAAACTTTTTCAAAAATAGTTTTGTACTCATTTATGTAAGTATGTAAAATAAATAAATGAAAATTATTTGGAGGACAAATTAACAAGAGGAAAAACAGTCGAAAGACGAAAAAGGAGCGGGCTTAAGCAGTGTGTCTATTTTGCATGCTTGCTTTGCCGATTTATAGCATGCAGTATAGTTTGTGAATTTGAAAATGTGTAGAGCATTCTGTGTGGTCATGGTCAACACCACATTGATTGATCTTAAGAGTATTTTAGTATTGATTCAAATATGTTATACAAAAAATAAAAACATTAAATCTCAAAAACTTCATTTCAGCAATAATAACAAGGAAGTATAACAAGCCGATAGCATTATATCTGCACG
Source organism: Trachythela sp. YZ-2020 (assembly GCA_016169945.1). Classification (NCBI taxonomy): domain Eukaryota; kingdom Metazoa; phylum Cnidaria; class Anthozoa; order Malacalcyonacea; family Clavulariidae; genus Trachythela; species Trachythela sp. YZ-2020. The sequence continues at coordinate 499,625 of JADLSH010000029.1, read as the reverse complement.
AGATATAAAAATAGGTAGTACGCTAAGCGTACATCATGTATATTGCCTGATTCCACTGTTGCCCATGAAAGAGTAATATTCCACATACATTGGCCTACATTGTATAAGTTATACATATTTCGTAGAAACATACACTTCATCCAACCAGTAACTTGTAACTTAGAATAAGAGATTGACATTTAAAAGAATATAATTTTATAAATATCACATATATATATTATACACTGGGATGGATCCAGCATGATCTGATAGGGGTGTTAAGCGGGTGGTGCTGGTCATGAAGCAGGTGTGGCATCCGAGCAGGGTGAATCATCACTAAGGAACCACATGCATAAAGGGGTTATCATGTCACAAAAGTTTTGAAAAGGATTGCCTGGATGGTCAAAAGGCCTATCAATGACCAGATATTTGATATTTATTTGATAAATGCCCTGTCAAATCGGAAATTTCAGATTTGATATGGAATTTGCACGCACTTCCTCTGCACCCTTTGGCCAAGCACAGGAGGGGTGCCACCCCTGCCTCCCCAGTAAATCCACCCTGTTATACACAATAGAACAAGGTTTTCATATTAATTGTTAAATGAGGTTAGATTTATGCCAGACACTTTTAAATTAGTACATATCACAAAATAAAATGGCTGATATAAATTCCACTTGCAGAACCTATTTCCATAATATAAACTACAAAGACAACATAAATTGCGATCCTCTCGTAGTCGTGCAAACAGAAGAGTCAAAAAACCTCGTTTGTACAAGATTGGCAAATCGCACAAAGTTGTAACTACCCTATTTGCCTTAACATTGCATATGAGATGATAAATATATGTTATAAAAGACAAGTGATAGCCTTCTCGTCAAGTTCCAGGGTTTGAAAGGAAACTACTTATGTACGGATGCTTTTTACGTGCGCCATTTGATGTACATGCTACGACAAAACTGGAATTATGAATAAAATTTATATTCAAAATGGAAAAATAAAAACGCACTTACCTTGGCAATAACTCTGTGCTTAAGGGCACATAAAAAAATCAATATTAATGAGATGTACTTGGTTTTAAATAGGCCAAATTACCAAAGGATTCACATTTTTTTGTTAGGAGAAGGCTGGTTTGCGTTGCCAGGCAACTGATAACTACTACGTGATAAAAGCCCATCACGGATGTCGCGTCAACAACATTAGCGCTTTGCCCAGCGTTTCCAGTCCCTGTCTTCTGGATAGTCTATGATATAAGGAAACATAAGATGTTGCCACTTAATTTGTTAACATGCTTTCTACTTCACTTACAGGCTCATCTTCATTAACCAATAGCTTTTCTTTTCTGGTATCTTCTTTATTTTGCTCTGCCTGTCCTAGTTTGCCGACATCAGCAAACAATTGCGGCTTCAGATTTGAACGCTCGTATAATTTAGAACGGTGTTTCAAGCTGTTGATTAGAACATTCAAGGTCCTTGGAACGATTCCGGGCTCTCGCTGGTTTCCCAGGAGACTATAAGTCTAAAAAATACAACATATCAAAATTGAATTATCTAAATTTCATTCACTGCCGTATGTATCTAAAGAAAATACAGTAGCAGATAAATGCATTGTCTATTCTTATGTGAAACTTATGTTCGAAGGTTAATTAGCTTAATGTGATGCTCTGAAAACCCATCAAATGCTCAAAATATCACATGAATAAATGTACTGTTATCTGACTGGTGAACGTTAGATGCAAACAACCGTATACCATAGAGCTCTGAATGTAACAGCCATAGTTACCTATTCTTAAGAGCCCAGTTGTTTACCTTCAGAATATACCCTTTCAAAAATTACGTCACAAATCCCTTCCCAGGCCGGGAGCTTTGTTTTAACAACTTTATTGAGCCCAAGACTTTGCATTAAATTATGCAGTACAACATTAAATAGTGAATGGCCCAAGAGGAAGATGCGACCCCATTTTCTTTCAACTGTTTTTCTGAGCCCACTGTCTATGCTGCAGTACGGCATGTTATTTATGATATTCTAACCACATAACGAAGTAACCACATAACGAAGTAAGTAACTACATAACGAAGTAACCACATAATGAAGTTGCCAAATAACGAAGTTGCACATAACGAAGTAAGCACATAACGAAGTTGCCGCATAACGAAGTAATCACATAAAAAGTTAGCACATAACGAAGTAAGCACATAACAAATGAAGCACCGCACATAACAAATGAAGCACCGCATATAATGAATAAAGCACAGCATATAATGAATAAAGCACCGCATATAATAACGGACGGACCACATATAATAACCGACAGACTGCATATAACTACGGATGGACCGCATCTAATTACGGATGGACAGCATGTAATGAATAAAGTACCACATGTAATAAAGAATGGACCGCATATAAGGTGAAATGCACCCCAAATAACAACAAATTAACAAGATGTAATGACAAATGACCACTTAAGACAGTCCTGGCATTCCATAACGTTCCATGGGCTGGTAGAAAGTTATTATTATTATTATTGTCTTTATTAGGGTCCACTAAAGTATATTTACAAAGAGTTATATAATCCCCGAGCCGCGCTGGCGCTGCGAGGGTACTAATTCGCCGGATATTTACACCCGGGTATGTGAAAACATTGTGGAATGCAAAGTTGTCAATTTTTTTGTCATGGACAGGACGGTTTTGTAAGTTATGCGCATGCGCGAAGTTCAAGCCGAGAGAAACTTCCTTTTGCAAACTTTTTCAAAAATAGTTTTGTACTCATTTATAAGCAAGTTTTTATGTAAGTAAGTAAAATAGATAAATGAAAGCTCCTGGGTATGTTATCTGAATGTGTTAGAGTTCAAGCCAGAGGAAGGCTTCCTTTTTGCAAACTTTTTTTTCAAAGTTTTGCACTCATTATGTAAGTAAGTAAAATAGATAAATGAAAATTATTTGGAGGACAAATTAACAAGAGGAAAAACAGTCGAAAGACCGAAAAAGGAACGTTTTAAACGGGCAAGTGTATATTTTGCATGCTTGCTTTGCCGATTTATAGCATGCAGTATAGTTTGTGAATTTGAAAATGTGTAGAGCATTCTGTGTGGTCAACACCACATTGATTGATCTTAAGAGTATTTTAGTATTGATTCAAATACGTAAAACAAAAATAAAAAACATATTAAATCTCAAAAACTTCATTTCAAAAGCAAGTACGAAGTATAACAAGTCGATAGCATTATATCTGCTACGCAGATACAAAAATAGGTACGCTAAGCGTACATGTATCTGCTCATTGTGATTCCACTGTTGCCCATGAAAGAGTAATATTCCACAATTCTACATTGGCCCTACATTGTATAAGTTATACATATTTCGTAGAAAAAACGTACACTTCATCCAACCAGTAACTTGTAAAGAATAAGAGATTGACATTTAAAAGAATATAATTTTATAAATATCACATATATATATTATACACTGGGGATGGATCCAGCATGATCTGATAGGGGGGTGTTAAGCGGGTGCTGGTCATGAAGCAGGGTGTGGCCGGCATCCGAAGCAGGGTGAATCATCACTAAGGAACCACTGCATGGTCAAGGGGGTTATCATGTCACAAAAGTTTTGAAAAAAGGATTGCCTGGATGGTCAAAAAGGCCTATCAATGACCAGATATTTGATATTTATTTGATAAATGCCCTGTCAAATCGGAAATTTCAGATTTGATATGGAATTTGCACGTACCCCTCCTGCACCCCCCTTGGCCAAGCACAGGAGGGGTGCCCACCCTGCTCCTCCCCAGTAAATCCACCCGTGTTATACACAATAGAACAAGGTTTTCATATTAATTGTTAAATGAGGTTAGATTTATGCCAGACACTTTTAAATTAGTACATATCACAAAATAAAATGGCTGATATAAATTCCACTTGCAGAACCTATTTCCATAATATAAACTACAAAGACAACATAAATTGCGATCCTCTCGTAGTCGTGCAAACAGAAGAGTCAAAAAACCTCGTTTGTACAAGATTGGCAAATCGCACAAAGTTGTAACTACCCTATTTGCATTAACATTGCATATGAGATGATAAATATATGTTATAAAAGACAAGTGATAGCCTTCTCGTCAAGTTCCAGGGTTTGAAAGGAAACTACTTATGTACGGATGCTTTTTACGTGCGCCATTTGATGTACATGCTACGACAAAACTGGAATTATGATTAATATTTATAATCAAAATGGAAAAATAACAACGCACTTACCTTGGCAATAACTCTGTGCTTAAGGGCACATAAAAAAATCAATATTAATGAGATGTACTTGGTTTTAAATAGGCCAAATTACCAAAGGATTCACATTTTTTTTGTTCTGATTAAGGCTGGTTGCCGTGGCAACTGATAACTACTATGTGATAAAAGCCCATCACGGATGTCGCGTCAACAACATTAGCGCTTTGCCCAGCGTTTCCAGTCCCTGTCTTCTGGATAGTCTATGATATAAGGAAACATAAGATGTTGCCACTTAATTTGTTAACATGCTTTCTACTTCACTTAGAGAGTATTTTTACAAAATCATTACTCATTTCATGGTCAATTTCAACACTTGAGTTTGCAAGCTCATTTTTCATTTTTTCAATCTCGCTTTCTAGTTGGGAACAATGTAGTCATTGATTTTGAAGGGTAAGTTTTATTCTAACTGCTGAAGTTTGGGAAATTGGGGCAAAAAGCTTGGCACATATTTCCCAATGACTTTCGAGAAGGTCATGTGAGCGTGGAAACCTAACATGATGACCAAATTCTTGCATTCAGTAGATTTCGACCACTGGAGCATCTTCGCTTTACAATAAAGGGCTTTGTCTATCCCTTGACACTTTAATATGACTGTCCAGAGAGTCTTAGATTCATGTGTTGGGGCATTTACAATTGGAAGTGGGCCAATAACAGTTGGTTTTTCATCACTCTTTGACAGTGCCTGATTGAAACCTACGGTGGCCCACAACTGTCACACTATATATTTAGCGAAACCAAATTAAAATTGCTCACATCAAATTAAAATTAATTCACATCAAATCAAATCAAATTCACTCACATCAAATTACAATTCACTCACATCAAATTACAATTCACTCACATCAAATTACAATTCACTCACATCAAATTACAATTCACTTAAAGCTCGGATAGTGGTAACATCAATAAATGTTATTTAGTACTTGATCTTGTCGGGATATTTTGTACCTTGGATCCTTGTGGTGAATTGGCGCCATTTTGTAAAATGTTTTGTAGCAATTGTGGGTCTGCTTTTATAAGTTTTGTGCAAACTGTGGACAAGGTATGTATAAATTTTTTAATAGTAAAAAGACCTACAAGTACAAGCGTATGTTTTAATATGGCAATTAGGAACTTTTTGTATATACATTACTACATGCATAGCATGAATCAAAATAGCAATGAATAATTAATGATCAAAACTACACAAAGGTCAAAGGAAACAGCAATTTTGACAGAAATGGTAAACTCGGGTAATTTCTACTCAAGAGTTGGGCAATTTGGTCATATATCATGATGTCGTGTCATATAATAAACAGCATAATCTGAGTATATAACTGGGGAGCTTGATATCTTTCCACAACGTTTGTGGCTTTTGAGTTTTGGTATTTATTTTCCTCTTTTTTACCAGTTCGACGGTTTAAAGTTGATTTGTTTGAGAAGTATCTTTCTTTATACCTGCGGTTTTAGTATTGTTTACAAAATGTGATGAGCGACTGTATTGTAGTGTGAAATTATAAATTAATTCATATGCAAACTTGTTACAAATAATCCAATTTTTCCCAGGCACTTTTGAGGAGCTGACTGCCAGACAGCATTCCATGTACCTCCACGCCGGAGATCTCCAGCATGTTTTCACAAAACTTGTTGGAGTGCTGGCTTGAGATCACTTTAATAAAATGAAGTACTTGAGTCTAATATGATATGTATATAATAAACAATATACCTTCAAGAATTAGAATATGCAGTTACAGGCTTAAAAACAAACAAGATTGACTATTTTGACATGTATTCCCCAAATCAATATTGGTGTGATGCGTTGAAGGATTGTAAACGTTGGCATATGTGTCTCCGGTCTGGAGTTTACATAAAATGCACCCTTATTGGGAGGGGGCTAAAAGAGGGGGAGGGGGCTAAAAGAGGGGGAGGGGCTTATTGATTTGATTTAAGTGAAATTCGGATTTAAAACAAAGATTTATGGTGTGATTGAACTGTCATAGAGCCTTGAACAAACTAGCAGAATTGTTAGAACTGCAAATTGCAGCAGAAGAGATAAAAATACTGTATGTTTATTATTTTATATAGGAAAAAGGAACTTAATTACCAGTACACATCTGTTAATTGCATTATGCAAATGTGTGCCCCCCCCCCCTTCTGATTACAATAACATTTTATATATTGCCTTGAGCTTGTGGCTTATTTTTAAATAAACAAATATATTAATTGTCAACATCTGTCTCCATGCAGGTAATGAAAGTCTTTCTCTTTACAGTATTTACTGAAAATCAACTTGAACTGGCTAATTGTGCAAATACCACTTCATTGTAGCAGTGCTCATGCATGTCCTTGATGTAATTTGTGTGCGGTTATACAGAGGGTGGTAATGGGGGGGTCCTTGATGTAATTTGTGTGCGGTTATACAGAGGGTGGTAATGGGGGGGGGGGTAAATAACGTTTCACGTTAAGAAAAACAGCCATTTCACGTTTCCCACGTTAATAATTAGCCATTTCACGAAAATTTAAAAAAAGGTTTTTAAGTTTTGTTTTCTACATTGAATATATGTTGTCTTCCTTAACCTGTTACATTGTTTTTACATTTTCGAAACTAATTTCACTAATAAAAACTCAACATGGAAACAATTTTTAAAAAACCAACCCATATATATGTTGTAAAAATTAAGAAAATACATGCATGCAGTCAGATCTCACTACTAGGATGTAAATCACGTTTCACAACACAAAAATCCACAATTTCACATTTCACATGAAGAAATACCCTTTAATTACCATCATTGCGGTTTACAATTTCTCTAAGTAATAGTTCAAACACGAGTAGGAAGACTTCCTCCGATTTCTATACACCGAGATATATTTTAACGAATTTCGAGGTGTTTAGAAATGAGAGGAAATTCTCCTTACGAGTGTTTGAACTTACTTCTCAAACGAACGTGTATTTTGCGAGAAAAACGACATGAAAGTTCACTTAATCTATGTAATTTCTTCCTCTGATTTCAAACCATCTTCCACGCTTATGATTCTCTTTGTTTTTGGGAATAGGAGAATTATTAATGAGTTTGAGAATGTTGTTTAAACACCCTAGTGCATTATAACTCAATAATAGCGTGCAACTCGTTTTCTATTTTCTTAAATGAAACACAACTGTATGGTTCAGGCTTTGTGTAAGGAGTTAAGAAGGAAGGCTCCCTCAGATTGCACAGGCAGTAATACTCATGTAATAGCAAGCCACAATTGTCCTGTACCACTACTTAATTTCGCGATTTCTTCAAGGCAATATTTCGCGAGACTTTATTTTCGCAATTTTGATAGGCGAAAATAGAAAAAGGGCATTAAGTTTCGCGAAAGCTTTCCTAAGGGATTTACTCGAAGACAGTGACTCAGATAAAGATGTAGCCGCTGATTTTCTCTCCACTTTTGCTCTCTTTATAACAAGACAAGATGCAAACTGTAGCTTAATACTAGTCTTTTATTAAATAGTTTGTTATTTATGTCTATATATGAGCTGTACATGTTGTTATTGATCATATTTATCAGCAATTTTATGATTTTAATTTTTGAATAGGGTATATGCGTGTGTAAATTTTGCGAGGTTTTTTTGTCTGTGTGACTTTAATTTCTCGATTTGTTTACACTGGCGAAATTAAAGTCGCGCGAAATTAAGTACGAATAAGGTACGTTTCATTGCCAGACATGAATCTTAGTAGTGATGGTTATATTTTTCCATAGTCCGAGATGCAGGAGAGAAGAAAGATCAGGAGGATGATGTCACTAAACGTGAACCAGGTGTTGTTGATAAAGCAAAGAAATCTATTAAATCTTTTCTGCAGTACAAAACGTCCAAGGGAAAAGAATGGAACTCTAAAGTAAAAGTGGAAAACCAAAACCTGCTAGCAATTTCAAAAGTGAGCAGGAAGTTCTTATTTTTATACGACTTCTTGAATGGAATGAAAAAGAAAGAATTCTGAAAATGAAGCGAGGAAAGAAAGTGGGAATGCGTATATCAAACAAATTGAAAGCTTACTACAGTAACTTGTACTATGCAGATCAACCGTACCTTCTTGTTTATGAAGATGGCCAGATAGTTAATAGTTTGCCTGGAACTAAAGAACCATTTTCGCTGAAACGATATCATGAGGAGTCTGGTATAGATTATAACCGAATTAACCTGTACCTATGCACTATGGAAGATCATAACCACCTGCTCATGAGCGAATTTGATAGTGATTCTGAAGATACATCTCCTCTACCTAAGTGTTTTAAATCTGACAACAGTTCTGCAACTGAAGTTGACAAACAAAATGTATTTGACGAAAATTTTGCAAGACAACTAGAAAGCCATATCGATTGGGAAAATGTGGACAATGAAGATTGTGTTAGTGAGGCATTACCAGGTGTGATACCAGTCAATGAAGTTGTAGTTATTGGCAATGACAATACCCAATTGCATATTGACGATTTGGAACAACAAATAAACCAATGATGCATTAGTGACTGGCAAAAATTGTATACATGAGCTGAGCAAAAGGGTCGATACAACAGGTCAGTTTTTTATAGTGGCTCATAGAGGATCCAATCTTTCAACATGCCTAAATCTATGGGAACGTGAATCAAAGCGCACTAAAGCTGATAAAACGTTAAGAGTTCATTTTACTGGAGAAGATGGAATAGATAGGAGCCATGGCAAAAGAGTTTCTTGCAAAGGTAATAACAGACATGTGGAATTCGATCTTCCCCGCAGGTAGCCCAGTTGATTCTACATATAATGTGCAGAATGGATATTTCCAAAGTTGTGGAGAGATTGTTGCAGTAAGCCTTGCACAAGGAGGTCCATCCCCGTGTTTCTTACATGAATGTGTTTACGAGACAATGGTGAATCCTAAGATGGACTTGAAGAGCTTGGATGAAAACGATATTACACCTGAGGAAACGATCTACCTGGAGAATGTCGTAAGCGATCTTTGCAACAATTCGTCAGCTATAATAGAACACGGATACACAGGTAAGATAGATCAAGAGCACATCGGTGACATTCGCAGGTCCATTGTTATAAGTATTGTCAACAAGCGACAATTATACTTAAGTGAGTTCATGAAAGGACTAGAACTTTATGGACTTGCTGGAATGATGAAACAAAATCCAGACGCATTCACACAATATTTCGTAATAGGAAAAGCCAATCAGTTGATGCCAACTTCGTGTTTTCTCTTACGAAGCCACGCTATTCAGTTGGTGGCTCAACTCGGAAGGAGATAAAAGAGAGTATGATGGATAATTATCAAGATTTCCTAAATTCATTGGAAGATAGTGATGAAAAGAGATCGGGCTACTCTGAGGCAGTGTCGTGGAATTATTTGGACACTGAAAGAAGTTCAGAACTATCTGGTGAACAAAAGGATGAAGAATTTCAACTGGCAGAGATAACAGTTTCCGGGGTGTTAGGTTGGCTCACTGGTCAACAACATCGACTGATCAATGGTGACCCCTTAACTATTTTTGTGAATTTCGACCATGATTGCTTAGTTCGTCAACCCAATCACACGATCTGCTTTCCATATGGTGGTACTTGTGGAAGAGAGCTAACTTTTCCAGTTAGCCACATGAAAGATGGTGAGGACTTCCGAAAAATATTTATAACTACCTTGTCTAAAGGGCAAGCTTTCTCAAGGCCATAGATTAGTGTACGTACTGTAGAGTAATGTTTGATATTAGAAAAAGGTTCCCGTTGTGTGACAGAAGCTAGACTTTAACAAAAGATGCAAACAATGGCCAGAATAGACTGTTTTACTTCGGATAGTAATGTATAGAAGGTTGGTGTTTTATCCCTATACAGCTTGCTATCAAATTTTAGTTTTATGCGTTGTAGTCGTATTATCTGTTAAAATGTTAAGAACGCCAAGGTAATACTGATTATATTGGAATGATATGCAACAAAGAACTATAAAACAGTTCTTCTGAAACATTTTCTTCTGGTTCCGCCACATATTTGCATGTAGTGTTGTTTGGCTTTGATGAGCAACACAATATGATATTACTATGACTTGCAAACAATATAACCAATAAAACAATTTTTATACTTAGTCAAGGATATTTTTGTAGTTCATTGTTCCAATAGAAGTAAGTTCTGTTATTTTTGAAATTGTTTAATAAGACATATTGTTCTGAGTCATGACCATCATACTTTGATTGGTCTATCTTTTCACATAACTTCCTATAGTTTGTAGTTTTCCTATAAAAGCAAGGTGTTTCATTTTATCTTACTAGTAACTCGAAAGTCGAAAAGTATTTTTTACCTTTCAGATTGAGTGACTGTCGTGAACATCAAGCATAAATATTCTACGCCGCGGTCGGTGCTAATATAATAAGTTGCCTTATACTAAATTTGTCTAGTCGCTGACTGATAGTACGTTATTATCTATCTTTTCACTATTGCAAGGGAATTCAATTAACTTTATCCATTAGCTGCTATATGCATCAGTGTTCTGAACATGCCAAGTGCTTCTTCCCAATCTTTAGGGTGTGATATTGAAAGATTGTTTCTGATGTACTCAAAGTATTCTTGATGGTCATCTTCTAACTCATCTTCAATTATGTGCTCTGAAGCAAATTCGATCTCTGCTTCAGGTAGTCGAAATAAGTAATCTCTTGATCCATGAAGCTATGGTAAAAAATAGAGAGAGTCTGGCCACCCTGATATGGTATCGTGCCTTGATTTCCGAATTCTGTGCGAATTCCAATGTTCTTTCACTGAGTCCAGCTCAGTCTGCAATAACTTGTGAAAACAAAACCATAAACATTCCTTAATCAATTCATAAGCTGTGTCCACAATCCCCTGTGATTCCAAGTCCTTAAAAAAATTCCTCCACCACTGGCTATGATTCTTTGCAAAATATGCCCACCATCCTTCGATTTGTTGATTTCTTGGAGAAGGTACATATCGATGAGCCTCTGGTTTATCACGGAAATACGCCCTGTAACACGGCTGCGGTTCCATTTTCAGTTCCTAAATCGGTCACTAATTGTACTGGAAAGCCACCCCGCTCTAAAACAACCCCGGAATAGAAAGAAGCTATTTGATTTGGTGAGTTGTTAGAACAAGTAACATGAAGCCACAAGATTCTTCGACTGTAACCGTCAATCGCTCCGTGTATTGGAACACCCCAACATTTAACTTTATCATAGCCGTCAATGTGCCAAGAATAATTGGGACCAGGATTGTGGTAAGCTGTTCTTTTAAGACGATGGTTTTTTCGGAGTTCTGTCCCTTCTGGATCCATTTCCTTTAACAAATCTTGGACAATTAATTACCCTAGGAACACGAATCCCCTCTAGCTCAAGAGTGTGCCATATTGCTCGGTACCCCACGGCAGAGCTAGGTCCGTCAATGAGTTCAGCCATGCGTCTCTGTACCTGCAGAAAGGTGTTTTCAAATGAATCTTTATTTGTTACACCTCTTCTCATCAAACCATATTTCTTCAACCGCCGAAGAAGAGTGCTATAACTCATAGTACATTCATGCTGGACAACCAGAAACGAAGGAATTTCTTCTTAGGTAAATCCACGAAAGAAATATTTCAAAATTTCTTCCTCGTTGTTTTCATATGGTTCATCAACAAAATCAGAATTGTTATCTGAACTCTCCATGTGAGATTCTTAAAAGAAACAATTATCTTAAGCCACTATTTTAAAGTTATCTAAAGCTAACATAACAAATAAAATTTAATAATTTAAACATCTCAGTATGATGACAATAGAGGACATTTGACTTGTTAAAAGCTTTTTATTCTATTTAAAATATATACATAACTTGAATATAAGGTTCAGTATCGCCCACATGCGTCCTCTTATGCCTTGCCCTTGGGGCTATATATTCCACAACCAGGATACAATTATCCTGCTAAACTATTGAGTACTTACAAATACTGTTAATATTTTGTTTAGTAAAACCATTATAGCAGTGTAAATTACATCTATTTTCATTTATACTGTTTAGTGTTTACCTTGTCCACATTCAGTGCAATAGTTTGCGTTGTCGTCTAAGACAATTCCACAATTGGTGCAAAACATACTCTCTGCTGTCACAGAAAAATATTGTCCATATGATTGAAAACTCTTGTCATGGAAAGAATAGAAAACCTCACTGCTTAAAAGTCTTAGAAAACTAATGTCTCGAGGGATGAGACGTATAGTATGGCTATAAATTCTCTTCACGTTGCTCATTTTGTTTTGAATAATTTCAATTACATGCGAGTGAATTGTAATTTGATGTGATGTGAGTGAATTTTAATTTGATGTGAGCAATTTTGATTTGTTGTAAGCAATTTAATTTGATGTGAGCAATTTTAATTTGGTTTACGCTAAATATATGGTGTGACAGTTGTGGGCCACCGTAGAAACCAGTCCATCCAGGAATAGTTTGTACTTCAGGCCACTGTTGCGCCATTTGGGATAAAATCCATGCCAAATCTTCTTTGAATGCATCATCTATCAGTCGTCTGTCGCATGCATACCAGGACTCCTTCACGACATTGGAAAGGACTGGTTCTGGTTTTAGTCCATCAGCTGAGAGCCGAAAATCGACCAGTATGGCTCAATCAAGGGGAACAAATAAAACCCATGTCAATTTAATCGTTGTCTATTAAGCTTTTAAAAAATGTATGATAGCAAGTCTAGATCGGTAGCTTTCCCTCTGAAATCGACACTTGAAGAGTGCTGACTGTGTTTGTATCTGGCCGCCATTTTGTTTTTATGCACTAGCTTTAAAAATGTATAACTTTGCAAACAGACAAGTTGAATCGCTTTTTTATCATAGTCCGAGGTCGATCGAAGATGGTAGTTACTGCTATTAGTGAAATAATGTTCTCATTACTTTGTAAATGACGTCACATTCGGTTTTTAAGTCGGTTTGAACCGATAAACGGCTATAAACATGTTGTTTTCTTTTGTAAAAGTTGATTAAAATAATTCCAGAGGCACTCTGTGTGTTTTATTACTAAATATACACATATATTATCATGATAATGCCTTATAGACGTCTAGATCATGTTAATATTTAACAAAAACGGCTATTTCCTACACTCGGTCCCAGTCCCCCAATTATCCCAAAAATCAAGATGGCGGCGATACTTACAGTTTTTGATGTAAAACAACCGCTTTTTGTCCAGAAATAAAGGAAAATGGCTGATGTTTGTATAATTTGCGGGTGTAGTGGTAAAAAATTAACCCAATGTAAAGATGTAAACTCTTTGTCAACGTTATATCAAGCTGCTGTCATCCGAAACCATAAAGAAATTCTAGATATTTGCCAACACGAAGGCGTTTTTCCCGAAATATGTGTTAAGTATCATCGGTCGTGCAGAGCTGAGTTTACTTTGAAAAGAGATCTAGAAAAGATTAAGTCTGCTGAAAATGTTGATCATGCAGATAATTCGACTAGAAGAAGCTCGAGAGATAGTCAATCAAGCTCAATTATACTCCCTGACCAATGCATATTTTGCAAGAAGTCAAAGTACAAACCAAACACAAAAACAAGGGAAAAACTGCACAGCGTTCAGGAATTTCGTGCCGACGAGAAAGTGAGAAATTGTGCTACTTTACATGTCCAGCAGTCCAGCGGGCAAAGTGCTGTTGCTAGAGAGATCATTGGAATCTGCTCTAAAGATCTAATGTCCAGCGAAGCAAGATATCATGCCACCTGTTATAAAAACTTTGTTCGTATTTCATATGATACCAGTAACGACGAAGTCAATAGTACAAGCACCACTGAAAGTAAATGTGCTGAATTGCAACTAGCATACAGTGAAGTTTATAGTTTTTGCGAAGATCTTATTGCCAACCCACGAGCAGTAGAATTCCGTGTTATCAAAGAAGTTTTTATCAACAAGGCAAGCGAACTCGGAATCAATATACCAGAGTCGGATAAGAAAAACCTCATTCGGAAGGTCACAAATATGTTCCCAGAGCTGCATGTTGTGCATTATCAATATAATAAAGCGATAGTTTATCCTGACACTTTGGCAATGGATGAAGTTGTATTGAATAACTTTATGTTAAATTCAGAGCTACAAGCCATTAAAGTAGAAGACAAAAGTGAGAACGACGTTATCCGAGTTGCACAATTATTGCATTCCGAAGTTAAAAATCATCAAGCTCAGATGTCCTGGCCACCAAATGAACACTCTTACTGTTCTAATTTCAGGGCATTCCTTGGATAGCGATAAGAGCAAAACGGAGAAAACTTTAAGGTTGAAAGAATCCTTTGCTCAAGACATCGTTTTCTCCGTAACAAATGGTGCTATCAAAACCCCCAAAAGTGTGCTGTTCCCATCAGTTGTCAAAGCAATTTGCAATAAACACAGAAATTGTGAAACTTATCAATAAGTACGGACACGGTATCAGTTATGACTTGGTAGAAGAAATAGAAACCGAGTGTGCATTGAAAGTCATAAGCGACCAAAGCGAGAATCGTGTCGTTATTCCGGTTGATGTGGAGGAGATGGAAAGAAGTACTTCTGTGGGGATAATGATTGCAGATAACATTGACAACTTAGAATGTACGCTGAGTGGATCTGGAACGTCACATCGAGTTAACTCCATCCTAGTAACGGAGAGAAAGCTTATACTAGATGGGGAACAGAGTGGAGAAGTTGTAGATGAAGCATGTACTTACACACCGCCGACAAAAAAGAAATGCAAAAGATCTCTACCATCAGATGTCGTGACAAGAGTGATCCCCGAGTACTATGGTGGAAAGAGTATTGGACCGGGGGAATTACCTCATGTACAAAATCTAGGTCTACCTAACTCACCTTATGAAGAGAAGGCGAACGAACTACGTCAGCGCTATCTTGTTTGGCTTGAAGTCAGGAAGTTGAAAACACACCCTTTGCTATTGGTACCCGGATGGACTGGTTTCAACATTAAAACCAGAGACCAAATAGTTATTGTTGAAAGTGTTATTAGTTACCTAGACACAATAGATTCCCCTGCTACTGATCTGAAAACTGCTTATGAGGTGTTATCAAGGGGTTGCGAGATAAAGGATAGGTTACAGTTGAAGGCGGTTGTTTGTGTTTTCGATCAGGCATTTTATGCGAAAGCGATGGAAATATTCTGGAAACACAAATCCTTATTCAAAGGTCTCGTGATAATGATGGGTGGATTCCATCTCCTTATGTTGTTGGGCGTCATTGGAACCAGGTTTGGCGATGCTGATCTCCGGGAACTTGCTGTACAAAGTGAAGTTGTTGCCGAAGGCTCTATTGACAAGGTACTAAGTGGGAAGCAGTATAACAGGGCTGTGCGCCTTCACAAATTAACATATGAAGCGCTAATGAGACTTCTTCTGAAGGAGTTTGAGTCGTCGGTTGAGTTATCAACACCTCTGGACCTAGAACAACTGAAGCTAGATCCTAATCAAGAGGAGATTACCAAGGTGCTGCATGGTTATAAGTTCCTCAAGTGGGAGAATCAGTTTAATGCATATGTTCATGACATCCAGAAAAGTGGGACTGACCTAGCAAGATTCTGGCTTACCTACATCGACCTGTGCGAACTCTTACTCAATCTTATTTACGCCACGCGAACAGGTACATGGGATCTATATCTTGTGTGCATCGAAGAAGTCATCAATTGGGCATTTGCGTATGATCGACAAAATTACGCACGATACCTAGTCCCATTTCTAAATGACATGCGAAGCTTGTCCACCACAATGCCTGAAGTACATGCCGCATTCAGTAATGGTCAGTTTTCGGTCCAAATGGGAAAACGGAATCCCTTTGGACGCAACGAAGCGGACAAGACTATTGAGAATACCATAAATCGAGATTGCAAGACAAGCGGTGGATATATTGGTTTCAGCGCCAACTTCGCTGCGACTCAGAGATGGGTGCTCAACGACACAAGGCGTGCTGCATACAGGAAACTCCTGCGAGAGCATTTGTCCATCGCAACAAATAAGGCGCATGTCCACAATGAGCTGACACCAGGAAGGATAAAAGCTGACGTGAGAGATGTAAATAAATTAGCCGACCTTCTGGATGAAGTATTTAGTAATCCTTGGAAAACCGACGCCGAGTTCACGGGTATTGCGGTGACGACTGAAGTACGCGACGACCTGTTGAAAGCCAGAGAAAAAGGTCAGAAAGATGCGAAAGAGTTTGTTCTAGCCCGATCTTCGTCGGCCCCAGAGAAAGATTTCTACGATCCAATGAAGAAAGTAAAACTGAAGTCGTTTAAGCATCTGAAAACCACCGTCAAGGTTCAATCGAAGGCTAAAGTCATCCCCCTACAGATGGATAGGTCTTTGTTTGCTCGTATGGCGTTGCTCAGTCAATTCCGTAAAATTGACATGAAGACTGTCTTCACATATCCCCTAGGACCCCTGGTCTCTGGCCGATCCATATGGTTTGCCAAGAAAGACGAACAAAGCAACACTCGCTCAACAACTAGAGAAAAATATCAAGATCACAGAGCGATATCCTGAGAATGCAACCACCATATATGACGGAATGGCACTCCTGCAGAAGTTCAAGCCTCCTCCTGGTGCAACATTTCATGTGGTCAGTGAAAAAGTGTTTGAAATGGTAACCAGCACCAACAGCAAACGAATAGATGTGGTGTTTGATGTATATAAGCAAGTATCTATCAAGAATGTTGAAAGATTGAAACGGGCTTCATCAGTCTCTGATGGTATCAAGTACAAGAATATTCTTCCTGGCTATAAAGTGAAGTCGTGGAGTAAATTGCTCTGTGTTACATCAAACAAGATCGAATCGATCGAAGAATCCGGAATTTAGAAGCAAACTTGTAGACAGGACAATGTATGTCACAAGCGATGACCAGTGCTGGAAGCTTACGTCTACTACTTGTGAACCGGTGCCAGAGTTGCAGTGTAACCATGAAGAAGCCGATACGCGCATTATTCTCCATGCACAACATGCTAGTAGCACGTGTGTCATTCATTGTGACGACACTGATGTTCTCATTATTCTTCTTGCTCACTCCCAATCTCTTGGCAAGTGTTACATCAGGAAAGGGAAAGGTTCACAGACCAGGATAATCGAATTGTCTCTGATTGTCGATTATTTAAGTAATCAGTTATTTGACGGTATTAGCAAACAGAACTACCTGAAAGCTCTTATTGGTGTACACGCGCTGACTGGTTGCGATACGGTTTCCGCATTTTGTGGAAAAGGAAAGTGGAAAGCAATTCAACTACTTCAGAAAAAGAAAGAATACGTCCATGCTATGGCGAGAATCAGAGAAACATGGGATTTGCCTGAAGAAGTCTTTCGTGCAACAGAAGCTTTTGTGTGTAATCTTTATGGACATGGATTTGACAGTGTAGATCTGCTACGATATAAGCTTTACTGCGCCAAAGGTGGCAAAGTAGAACCTGAGGCCCTCCCAGCATGTTGCACGATCCAACTACCAAGCAGCTATCTGGAGAAGTGCTTTGTTCCCCTGTCCAGATATACCATCTCCACACGGACACGGCTGGAACGTAGACAATGATGTTATCACCTTCGTATGGCTAGGTTCAAAACCTGCTCCAGAAGAAGTCTTAGAACTATTGTCATGTTCATGTAAGAGGGCATGCTCTCTCCAGTCCTGTTGCTGCCTAAAAGCTGGACTCAAGTGTACAGACATGTGTTCTCTGCAGTGCGACAACATGGCCGTCATAGATGAG
This sequence comes from Trachythela sp. YZ-2020, assembly GCA_016169945.1. NCBI lineage: Eukaryota > Metazoa > Cnidaria > Anthozoa > Malacalcyonacea > Clavulariidae > Trachythela > Trachythela sp. YZ-2020. Next base: position 481,679 of record JADLSH010000029.1, on the reverse strand, counting down.
AATATAACTCCAGACGAGAGTGATGATGAAGATGGAGGAGACTGACATTTTCAATGTGAGTAGTGTAACATATTGTACATTTTTAGATTATTTTGTCAACAATTGACAAATATTTACTATTACTCTAACTATTACTATCAAGATAATGCTATCATCTGACAATATTATTCATACCTTGAAATCTAACCATTAAAAAACGAAAATCCTAACACTAAACAGAAGAAAAAGGAACTTTTCGGATAATTGGGGGACTGGAGCCGAGTATAAGAAATAGCTGTTTTTGTGTAATATTTATATGTTTGTTAGGCATTATCATGATAATATATGTGTATATTTAGTAAAAAACACACAGAGTGCCTCTGAAATTATTTTAATCAACTTTTACAAAAGAAAACAACATGTTTATAGTCGTTTATCGGTTCAAACCGATTTATAAACTGAATGTGACGTCATTTACAAGGGAATGTGAACATAATTTGAGTAACAACACCAACTACCATCTTTGAGCGACCTCGCATTATGATTAAAAAGCGATTAAACTAACGTAGCTTGTCTGTTTGCAAAGTTATGCATTTTTAAAAGTTGTGAATAAAAACAAAATGGCGGCCAAATAGCAAACACAGCCAGCACTCTTCAAGTGTCGATTTCAGAGGGAAAGCTACCGATCTAGACTTGCTATCATACATTTTTTAAAAGCTTACTAAACAACGATTAAATTGACATGGGTTTTATTTGTTCCCCTTGATTGAGCCATTATACCACCTCAGCTGATAGACTATTTCTTTCTTACCATGTTCACATACTCTAGCTGATGAAGATCACTTCGAGGATTTTTCAACGTTTCTCTTATGTTCCTTTTTTTTCCGTTTCAAAAGCTCTGCCGGTGTCACCTATATAGCGGAAAAAAGGTCTGCAAATTATAAATTTTATGAATTTGTGCATTCGAATTTTTTTTGTGAGTCATATAGTAGTATTATAAACCACAATTTGTTTCCATAACATGAAAATTGGCACTTTAAAGTAAGTTATTAACTCTTTCTGGTCGGTCGCACTTTAATTATGTTGTCGCAAGTTGTCGCAAGAGCACTTTGAGTACGATCTCCTTTGCAAAATATTTACCCCCTGGCAATGAAATTAACACCATTGGAATCCTTACAAAATAAGCTTTTTAACAGTGGGCTATTTTGCCGACTAAACATTACAGAATCAAAAATACTAAACGTTTAATCCCAAACATACCTCCAGTCATACTTCAGTTCAACTCAAACAATCTTTAATATCTTTTAATATCTTGAATATCTTGAAAGACTTCTAATGATCGAAATTTAGCTTTTTATCTGTTTCTTTCGGCTGTAAAACGTGCCTTCGATACGGCTTTTAGAAATATTTATTTAGAATTTTTTTTTATTTATCGGGAATTTTCCAACATGCACGCGCTTGCCGTAGTTTGACTATATATGGTTTGCCGACACACGCTTCAGTCCCGACAAAAAGATCTTATATAAGGTATTGTACCCTGGGAAATTCATTCCGGCCACTTAAAAAACCATAGCAACAGTCTTTGTTTGTGTTTGGGCCTTTTCCGGTTGTTTTTGTCTGAAATTCCGGTTTGACCCGTATGCTACATTTCAAATTTCGCCGTTACTTTGTCAATTTTTATTGTGTTTCTTTGCAAGTTGGTCAGTATGTACTGTTTTTAAAGCTCTATAAAAAGGTGTATTAGCGAAGATCACACGGATTTTAAAACAGAAGTTATAATCGACCAAAGGTACTGAATATATAATTAGTTTACGATATAATAAATATCAGATTACAAAGGTGTTAAAACTCACGGAGATCTGTAAAACAATGTGTTTAGCGATTTGTTTGGCATTAGTCAAGAACAGGTGTGTTTGCTGAATCGATTGGTGATCGATTGGTGATCGATTGGTGGTATTTTCGTCCATTTTCGGTGAGGGGTGCCAAAGATACAAGCGCTCAAAATCATCATGCGTTGGCAGATGATATTCGACGCTACCGTTTAGAAAGAGTTAATCAATTTTTGAGAGTCGTGTGATCAATCTGCCAGGTCATGTGACAAACTTGTAGCTTCGACTTGGGTAGATGTTAACTACATTCATACACTAAATAGTTGTAAGGCCATTTACGAGCCAGAGAAACGTTTTTTCTGGCTTTTAAAACGTTTTTGCAACTCAGCCTCGTTTTCATATTGAACAAACAAATGTCCGAATTAAAGCCCCCTTAACACCCTTAGAAACCATATTTGAAGTTGGAAACGGTGATATTCTTAAAAAGAATCACAAAATGGTAATTTTAAGCCCTGTTTCCCCGCTTCTACTCTAAATGTCCATCGAACATGGAAAATAGGGCTATTCTGCATTTCATGCAATAAATGTGGGATGCTCTATATTGGTGAAATTGGTGGATATTTAAGGATAAGGTTTGGTGAGCATCGTCATGCAGTCGTAAACAATGATGCTAAACAACCTGTTGCCAGACATTTCAACACTGGCAATCACAGTGTCTCAGATATGAAAATTCAAGCTCTGTGTCCCATTTCTGGTAGTAATGACAGCTGCAAAAGCCAAGAAATGCATCTCATTCCCCAACTTGGCGCCATTCATCCTCTTGGCATTAATGAGCGCCTCTCTTACATTTAACTCCTTTCTGTTTATGCCTGCCGTCAGCAGATACTCTATATCTCACCTCCTCTCATATAGTTCCTTAATTTCTGTCTTTCTTGGTTTGTTTGCTGCTCCTTATGTGCTAATATTTTGTTATGTGATTTCCATATTTTGTTTATAGTTTGTTTTGATTAAATCCACTGGATCACATGATCGCTTTTGTATTCACTATAAAAGCATGTGTTTTTCTTAACTTCCAGACGAAAGGGCCTTTGCTTGAAACGTCGAAGTTTTCAGGTAGTTTTAGACAACAGTCAACTGCTGAATAATAATAGTAACAACTTAAGAGTCATTGTCTGAGAAAACCGGTGTCACAGCGGATTTGGCCCTCCCTCAAAATGCCCCCCCCCGGCCATATCCGCTAGCGGATATGGTCCGGGGCGGGGCCAAATCCGCTAGCGGATATGGTCCTATGGGGGTCCATATCAGCTAGCGGATATGGTCCCCTCTCGCGGATTTGGACCCCCCTCGCGAATCTATCGTATGGCATATTAAATATCGAATGAAAACGTTTTGAATCATCTTTACATCTAACAGAGAAAAAGTGTACGAAGATTTTTGGGATTAAAATGTTCCTGTAAATTTTCTCGCGGTTTTGGACTGCAGGAACTATATTTTGCTGCAATCAAAACTTCATTTCACTAGCAAAAATATATTTCACTGCCACTGTGATATATTTAACTACGAGAAGTAGATTTTATTGCAATAAGAACTATACATTTCACTGTAGTTCCCATTTAAATGTTATGTCTCAGCAGTGGGAAATACAAAGTTGTAAATGTTAACAGAATTTAAATAAACTTATTTTAAAATAACTTAACACAGTGTGTTTAGTAGAGACATCGAAGAAATTGAAGTCAAGTAATAATTCCTTCATAAAATAACAGATTCCAAGATATTAGAGAACTCCGTAAAGAAGGTGGTCTGTAAAGAAGGTTGAAGGTCTGAAGGAACTCCGTAAAGAAGGTTGATTTTTCGGTGGCATTTTCCCGTAAATTCAATTTCCATGCCCTTTCACTAGTGGTAGACAGAAAAATTTCTCTTAATTCTGCTTCGGTCCTGGAAACGATTACTAATCTGTTATGTGTCTGTTTCCACATTAAATACCATGCCTACAGTTATGTAAATTTTAACTTTCAATTTAGATAACTTAAATGGTTCTGAATGGAATCCCATAAACAATAGGTGATGACTCATAAGATAAAAATGGTGATCAGAATACATATCAATACGCGCGACCATTGAATCGAACCAACTCATTGTAGTTGTTATTTTGCGGTGTGGTCTTAATTTCAAATTTACTCCTTGCCGATGGATGAAAAGAATGCTTACGACGAAATTTTTAATTATCTCTGTGACGGGAGCTATCCTAGTGATGCTGGAATAATGATTTTAGTATGTGCCCTTGTGGAAAACAGCTTAGGTTGACATGGTGACAGTCAGCGTTTTTAATCAAAACGTCAGATATTTAATTTTTATGCCAATATGGCAAAAATTTTAACCAAAGAAAAATATTCAGACAATTATGATTTCATAGGGGGGACCATTTCCGCGGAAGGGGGTCCATATCTGCTAGCGGATTTGGTCCCCCCAAATCCGCTGTGACACCGGGCAGAGGCGAAAGATGTACGTTGACCAATTTCCTTCATATTGATGCCGTTTGTTAGGGACCTGACGAGGTTACAAATTGTAGAATACGAGACTTCAGAGTTTCCGTCGCTGAGTTGGCCACCCCACTAGTTTTTGGCCTGTCTATGGTCGTAGAAACACTCTAATTAAGGTCAAAACTGGATAAGTAGAACAGTGAAGCATGCCAATATTTTAATAGCAACATTTCTTGTCAAAATAAGAAATTTGAACAGAAAATTCCACCTAAGTTGTCATAATTGTGTCAGTCATTTCCTGTAAATTTTCCCGTGTCCTTATCCTAGTTTACCGGATAGATGCATTTCTGCTAAAGAAATCAGTCAGGAAAGTGCTAGTATTTGTATCATTAGCCGTCCCAAACTTCATAATGTCAAGTCTGCTGGCTATGTTATCCAAAATGGTCAAACGAAGGCAAGACATTTTGGTCAATTGCAAGAACACTAATTATACACGTTGAATTTAAAAATATTCTTCTAGCGCTTAAATAAAGTCAGTTTAAACCTTCTTCAGTGTTCATGATATGGACATAGACAATGCTCAATATGTATTGTCACACAATTACACTTTCTCCTCCCCCCACCCCTCTACTTCAAAGAATCAAGAATGTTTTGCCATTCTTTCTGTACTGTACCTGGATGGTATTAGAGTATTAGTCATAATATTTACAAACGTCCAAAAGCTAAGCTTTGTGGCATTATGAATGGTTTAAAAAATGTACTGCCATGCATAACTCAGATATATAATCGAGCCATTCTTAGTTGAAATAATAACAGTTCAGCAATGTAGCCAGCCCGCTGATTTAGTCCGCTATGCAAAATTGTTTGTGTTAGCGGGACTAAATCGGCGGGCTGGCTACGCCACTATAACAGTTGGAAAAATATATAGTTGTTGATACGGTCTATAGACCACCAAGCAGAAAATTTGACCTTTTTGAGACTATTTTAAATAAAATTCTTACAAAAATCGACAAATCAAGTAATTTAACCTATTTACTATGAGATTTTAACATTGACCTTTTAAAATCGGAAACTTGTGACTATTCAAATAGATTCACTGAGCAACTTTTCACGTCATCTTTTTTCCCTCTTATTACAAGACCAACAAGGATAACACAGCATACTGCAACACTGATGATAAGATCAGGACATAGTTTCAAGTTAAGATCATCGGAAATATACATTCCAACACCTCCCTTTTTATTGCTTCTGTTTGAGCTAACAAAGTTAAACAAATTTAGCTAGATTGTCAAGCCAAGTTTCAGTAACTGATTATCGAAAATTGATGTTTTAATGACTAACATATTTTTAATGGGTTATGCAATAATCAAAGTTAACAACTAAGGAACAATGTGCAGAGTCTGGGGTAGAGATTCATGCTACAAAAGCATGGAACATTGTGTGCGCCAACTAATTGTGCCAAGTGGAGCTTGCCAAGTGGACATAGTCTGCCAGTTTACAGAGAAAACAAGTTGGAAAAATACATACAGTATATATACTTTATATGTGGAAGATAATCGTACTTCTGAGCAACCAGCATCTGGATCGTCAGTGGATTGGTCAAGTGAATTTTGTGCGGGTCTCACTGAACATCTGGCGAAACGGTAGCACAGCTGAATTAATCGAGATTGGGTCGGGTCAACAAACCACCGAGAATATTTGCTCTAATGTAAGTCAGCCCTCAAATCCCAACAATGCACAAGGTCGTCTATTATAGCTCCTTTTATTCAAGCTGTTGGCACTAGTAGCGGCACAGTAACAGGGCAAAGACAAGCGGGCCCACAGGGAACAATATCAACTTCGAAAGTCAACTCACTACTCTCTCAAACCTGGTGTTTGAGCCTCTTAATGTTCTCAGTCTGTCTTTGCCTCGTGTTGGCATCACTACATCATTTATACTTGGGCCAGGATGCCCTCCTATTCCACCAAAATTGGTCACACAGATTTCCTAACTTTTACCTGAGCTGTCCTAACTTTTACCCGAGAATTTAGAATCACTGCAAAGTGAATCTTCATCACTCACGATTGAAGGCAGCACAATTGTTCCTATAACTAAAGTTTCTAACAAATGTTTTAGATATCTTGAGGTGGGTAGAATGTTTCACCAGTTATATGGTGGTGGTCATGGCATATTTTCCCAATCGCTCGCATGAATTACTATCATCCATGGCGTTAGTAATTCGTATATGGCAAAACGCTACAGTGGTAATTGCTGGCTTAATTATGATTGTGCTTTTTGTCTCGAAGCAGTGGCATTGAGTTTATGCGACTGGAGTCAGCTGAAACCTAACTTATACAGTTCCATATATCGGTCTCCCAAACAGAGAATTGTTTCCAGAGTGCCACTGAGATCTGCCACTCGTGGAATTCGGGCACATGTAGTAGTCCTTGGGAAACATGCAGATTGCAGCACTGCTGTAACCCACCAGGGGTTACCCTCATCACAGAATCAATTGTCGAGAAGCGTGTGTGCCCAGTCACCACAAAGTCTGTAGATGCAGAGCAGAGTCTAGATAAAGAACAATTATTATTTACTAACAATTTATTACCTTTGTCATGTACTGTTTTAGCTCGGGTTCCTAACCCTCAAACAGTATCACCAATTAAATTGAACAATTTTGAAATGCAATTAATCTCGCATCCAGATTGACAAACTGTTAATTACGTTTTTAATGGCTTTAAATCGTTTTCAACCGCACTTATGTAAATTGAAATCGGCAACAACTAGTTGTCCATCTGCGCACGAACATCCGTCAGTTATTGATGAATATTTAGCTAAAAAATATGATTTTTCTTTACAATATTTATCTGTAAATCACCGCAATAATTATCAAAACAGGAAAAGGTGCATTAATGGGAAAGGTTGACATCATGAGCACTTACCGTATATAGTGTAACACTGTCTATTTTACTTTAGGCATGGCTTGTACGAACATATGTGCGACCCTCCTTGCTGCCATTCATCAGGCTGCTCAGCATGTTTGGTATTCCATTATCGCCTGAAAATGTGAGAGTCCTATAACCTGCATTATATTCTTAGGGATTGAATTAAACTCTATCAAAATGTCACTGCAACTCCCTACAGACAAGCTTGCGAAACTGATTGACATTGGGGAACCAAGAAGTCATGCAAACCGAAAGAACTTCAATCACTTCCAGCAAAATACATCATGCATGCTCTGTTGTTCCTTGTGGTTGCACTATTATATGTTGTCTAATCACCTTATTGAAAAGTGCCCAGCGTTTTTGCGGCTCAATTATTGTTTGTGCCCTTTTCTTAAAAATAGTAATCAGCATTTATTCTTTCGATTTTTCACTGTCCTTGGACGCTTCTGGTATCCTGGGTTTCGGGGTGTACTGTAACCGAGAATGGTTTAACGGTTCATGGCTCCCATTGCAGCAATCCTTGTGCATAATCATAATAATAATGCTTTATTTACAGTATATCTACAAAGTAGTTCTTCATCTGTGAAAGTTACAATAAATATTAGTAATATATATAAATAGAAATTTTGTAAAAACATTCGAACTAGGATAATTATACACATGCAATTAGTTATGATTCTTTTTTGTTTCATTTAGCAGTAATATTTTAGTATCTTTAGAAAAATGACAATAATCAGTACAATTCCTCAAATCAGAAGGAAGATTATTAAAAAGTTTGAAGCAGAATCCTGGAGTGTCCCTGTTTCTAATGTCATTTTCAGTGCCCTTGCATTGCTGGAATGCAATAGTCTTGAATGTGACACCATTTCAAGCTTGGTATATGATGGCCAGGTTGCTTATTGAATTGCTCTAAGCTGATTTCAAAAGATGCCAATCGCGACGTTCTTTCATTAGCAACCATCCCAGATTAATCGCGTCCTTCACCTTGCAATAACTATTCGTGACAAATCCCACACAAGCATTTTGTACTTGTTGTAGCTGTTTTATTAGATATTCATGAAGAGGATAATAATAGACTGTATCACAGTAATCCATTTTAGATAAATACTAGAGACTCAACCAGTTGTTTTCGTAATTTAAAAGAAGCAAAATTCTTCAGTTTACGAAGTACTGAAAGTGTAGCATGGCAAGAAGAGGTCACATCTGCAACATGTTCTTTCCAATCCAGGTGAGCTGTCAGTTTCACACCCAGTAATTTAGTACTCATTATGCGCTTGTTGCATTTGCCCTCGAGATGCAAGTTGACAGATTTATCATTAAGCGCATGACGTCTTGCCATTTGTGAAGTTCTGAAGTTCATTTGTGAAGATATCAGCATACACTTGGTCTTCTTGTGATTTAGAGCCAGGTTTGATTCATTTGACCAGTTAGTTAGTTGGTGTAAGGTTGTATTCATGTTTGATACTGATTGATCTAATTGGTCTACTTTGCAGTGCTCTAGTAAAGTCGTATCATTGGCATATTGGAAACAATTCTGGTTGACGTTCAAGTCAGCCTTTGAAAAGTCCGCTATGGTCATTAAAGTCACTTTTCCCTTTTTCATTGCTCTTAAAATGTCATCTCTCATTCCCATCAATAAAGTAGCGGTGGAATGGCCTTTGCGAAATCCGGACATTTGGTCACCATAAAGTCTCTGTGTCTCAACGAACTGCAACTGTTGTTGGAGAATTAATCTTTCATAGACTTTTGAAAGAACAGGCAAGATGGAGATTGGTCTGTAATCATCATTGCTTTTAGGCAAGTTGACTTTTGGAATAGGGGAAATCCTGGAGATCTTCCATGCTCTTGGAAAGTAACACTTTTCAATGCAGGAGTTGATAATGTGAGTGAGAGGACCAGTTACAGTTTCAGAGACGATTTTAATAAATTTCACAGGATTTTGATCAGGGCCGGTGGAGATGTCCTGTGGCAAGGATCTTAGCTTGTTAAGGGCATTGTTGTAGGTAACTGGTTGAATGCGGAAAGCGTGTTCGTTGTTATCTGGTAATTGCTTTATATAGTCTAATAGCTCTGTTCCGTTATTTACTTTAGAGACTGCAACATTCGGTGTACCGTGGATGCAAAGTGATTGTTGATTTCATTCGGGTCACACTGAAGTGGATTTGAGTTTGGGTTTAAGATGCGATTTATCACTTTTGGTTTCTTGGATGAAAGTGCCGTGGTGTAAAACACTTGTTTGGCCTTTTTAATTGTGGTCTTAAGAAGATTACAGACTTTACGGTATGCCTGCCACGCAAAATCAGATGATGATTTATGCGCCAGGTATCTCAATTTGTCTCATTCGCATTGGAGTTCAGTAACCTTGTTGGATTTAAGCCAGGGGCAAGGAGGTCGTTTCATTTTGATGCGGTTTAGAGGATCGCGTCTTTCCAAGCATTTGTTGAATAAATCGTTAAAAGTTCCCAATTTGTCATCCCATAAATTGCACTAAGAGGGAGAGATACAAAGTCTTCATAAAATTTCTTAGCATTAAACTGACGTACGTCTCTTATATATTTGTGTCTTTGCTTAAATTTGGTAACACGAACATTTATGGCACATGTAAGGAGCGTCATGATCACTAACTGTTGGGCACGGAGAAAGTTTGTAAGAGTGGCTCGATGTGGGCAGTTAGATACAATATGGTCGATCAAGGTTGAGTATGTTTGAGTTACTCTCGTCTTGGGACTTAGAAGGTCGATATTCATGTCTCCAGTCACAACTGACATGCCTTCCCAAGTTGACAGCAAATCAGTAATGTTTCCATTTGCTCAACCCAGCAATGTGGTGATAATATGCATTCTGAGCGATAAACCACTCCAAGTACAAGTTTACTGTTTTTGTTGCGACCAGGCTTTTAAAACTTATAGAGTTACTAATGTAACCCCCCACTCCCCCGCCTTTAAGATTATCTCTATTTCTGTACTTGAAGGAAAACTCCACGATAGTTACATAATTTAAAAAGTTCGTATTATCTTTTAACCCTGTTTCGCTCAGAGTAACTATATCAAACATATGGCTTGTAATGTCAGCAGATGTTAGGTTCATGTCGATGAAATTATTTTCGTCATTTATTGCATGGAAAAAAGGCAAGATTAACAAAGTGCATTAAGGACATGTCCAATCCTGTGCTTCGCTCGAGGGAATTGACTTCCAGTAATTGATTCCGGTACATTTCGCATACACCAAATAAAAACATTTATCACACTGAAAACGCTTGCTGTTAATTTTCACGGCCTTTGTGCAGATGGAACAGTATGAATGCTAATTTCTTCATCATATCTGCATACAATAAGTTGTATACACAGATATAATTTCGGATTTCTAAGCATTTCTGGAAGGATATAATCTTGAAAACCTTCCAAGGGTAATGCCAGGTTGTCCACTTACTGGAATATAAGATCACGAGATTGGAAAAGTGGCTATATATTCGTCACACGAACTCAGCGAGGTCGGGAATCTTCGAGTTAAGCCCTTCGAGTTAAGCCCCTCGAGTTAAGCCTTTTTTCGAGTTAAGCCCCGACCACGCCCTTTTTTGCCCCGACCACGCCCTTTTTGCTCGACTGACCATTTCCCCCGACCACGCCCTTTTTCAAAAAGGGCTTAACTCGAAGAACGAAACACGATTTGGGTTATTCGAGTTAAGCCCCGGGGCTTACCTCGAAGTTTGAAAAAATTTTTGTTGCTCGAGTTAAGCCCCGACTTTTGAAGTATGTCAACGAGGCAATATTAAATTCAGCGCTCTCACTTGGGGAAAGATTTGGGGACAGATCTGGGGAATCACATTTTTTGGGGAAATTTTTGGGGAATTTTTTGAAATAGTGGTCGAAGTGAACCGGAACTTGATCTTTCGACTGTTTTTTTGCACATTTGGTTTACCTTGTGTTGATTCTGGGTTTGAATATGATAATTTTGATTACATGTGACAGACATTCTCATATTCAGTCGATTCATGCACATGTATATACAATATTTATGTTTGATTTGCGACTTGCGAGCACCCACGTGCCAATAAACATGCATGGTGTTTCCATGCAAATGACGTAATATTAATGGAATACTTCATGTTACCATGCTACGTTCATCTAAGGAATTTTACGGATATCTGGGGAAATTTTGCGAATTTTTTTGCGCAAGGAATTCTTAAATTCAGTTGTGAGAGCACTGATCAAATTGTCAAATTTTCAATACAAAATAGCCAAAACACAGACATTTCTCCCGAAAATAACGTTTTTCATACTTTTGGCGGTTCGTTTATCCACACCAGCACTTGTGGTGTCGTGGTCACCACGCTTGCCTTTCAAGCTGGGAGACCTGGGTTCAATCCTTGGTCGGACCTCTACTTATTCCACTCGTTGAGTCGTTGACATACTTCAAAAGTCGGGGCTTAACTCGAGCAACAACAATTTTGTCAAACTTTGAGTTAAGCCCCGGGCCTTAACTCGAATGATCCAAATCGTGTTTCGTTCTTCGAGTTAAGCCCTTTTTGGAAAAGGGCGTGGTCGGGGCAAAAAAGGGCGTGGTCAGGGCTTAACTCGAAGATTCCCGACCTCAACTCAGCGACTTATCCTTAGTGTTCAACCATGCGTTCGCCGATAGAACTGCCAAATACTTTGATTTTGAAGATGTAGCTATATTATTTGCTCTTTCGATTTGATGCAATGTCTAGACCTCCTTTAATCCAAAACATTATTAGCAAATAATATAGCTACGTCTTAAAAATCATATAAACATCTTTCGATTTGATGCAATGTTGAGACCTCCAATGTCGAGAATCCAAAACATTATTATGTTTTTGGATTAAAGGAGATCTCGAAATTGCATCAAATCGAAAGAGCAAATAATATAGCTACATCTTCAAAATCAAAGTATTTGGCAGTTCTATCGGCGAACGCATGGTTGAACACTAAGGATAAGTCGCTCCAATCTCGGGATTTTATATTCCAGTAAATGGACAACCTAAGTATCAGAAAGCCATGTAAGCCAGGAAAATGTCTTTCACACGGCAGACTCGGATATGCCAACTGATCACCATCTTGACTTAGTAACGAAAAGTAAGGATTGTGCCAGTCTTGTCGCTTTTCTTGAATTTTATGTTCGAAATACTATTAATATAGGTAAATATATCGTATTATTTTTACGCTTGCGTCGCGTACAAGGAGTTGTCCCCAATTGTTCTTGCCTACCATGTTTGGGGTGCTAGCTGGGCTCGTAAACGCATCGAATGTCTGTGTGACAACACAGTGGTCGTCTTGGTAATTATGTCTGACACATCAAAGGATGAATAATTAATGCATTTACTTGAATTGTACCTCGTATGTACGCGCTGCATGTAATCTCAGCTGTATGTAATCTCAGCTGCCTTTTCACTGTTAGCCATGATATATAAGTGATTTGATGCAAGAATAACCTATACTAGCAGCTTGTGGGCTACATTTCAATTGTTATCTGTATCTGTAACTGATCAGCATCTGTAATTTACCAACCTTGCAAGCCAGTGCTTGAAACCAGCCAACCTTGCAAACCATAGATATAATAAACCTAGATTGCTGACTCCTACGTAGCCGATGCGTGACCTGCATGATAAATCCAAGATGGCCGCCATTCAGGGCAAAAAGACTATAAACTCTATGGGGAAAACCATATTTTTTGCATTTTGCGTCGTCCCAGTGTTTCGAATTCACTTCGATGGCAATAACTACTTATCGTGAAGGTTTTAGACGCAAACTGGACAGCTGGGGATGAATTCCTGTAAAAATATCGCTTGCCGAAATTTGTACGAAATTGTCACTTGGTCAGTTTGAGTGAATTACTCTGGTTTAGAGTATTTTATAAAGGACATTTGTGGTTTTCAAGGCCAAAGACGTATACCTTGAAGGTTTTGGATGCAGAATGGACCGTTTGGGATGAATTATATTAAAATGTCGCTCGCCGAAGCTTGACATGAAAATGTTACTTGCTCAGCTCGAGTCATTTACTGCAGACAAGTACTTTAAATGTACTTGGTTTAATACATTTAGTCATTAGATATTTTGAGGAATATTCGGAACATTACTTAGAGGATAAAAGTAATGTATGTAACAGGCTTTACTTGCTGAGATGACTGGGATTACAAAAAGCAATAAAAATAGCAATTAAAATTGGGAATGGAAAATGAGATTATGGTCCCTCCCCCACCTCTTACAACCCTCTGACTTCTTTCCCCAGTTTTTGTTTCCTTTTATAGTATTTTTGGGGCTCACTTAAATCTGGGGCTCATCGAGCAAATTCCTCCTGGGCAGCCTTGGAAAATATAGCTTACTAAATGTCGTGTTAAAAAGAACCATAAATAGAAAACACTGACATGCATTTTATTGAGGTTCAACAAAGTAGGAAAATTTGCCATTAATTACTTGAAGGATTAATATATATTTTACTATAGACATGATAATTAATAGTAGTATAACAATATACAGATTTCATCCAAGCATACATGAAACTGTTAATGAACTGAATTTATTTTATAGAGGTTTATATTTCACGACCACCATGGAAAGTCTGGCCAATGCATACTTGATATTTTTCAGTACATGAACAGGTTGCACACTGTTACTGTATTGTTAAATGTTAAGTTAAATGTCTTAAAACAATACTGAAAATCAGAAACAACACTCAATTGCCACAATTTTGCACACTAACACTGTCACACTTGAATTTTTCCCTGCTGCATAAATGTTTCCTTGTCGAAATCTGCCTTATATTACCCAGTCTGGTCTCATGATCTCCCCGGGAAAAGCCTAATCAATATAATGTTCAGAATTCTTCCTTTCATGAGTAATGCTGTAGACCTGCCATTTCATACAGTGAGTTCAAATAGGCTGCATTGCACACATACCATGTCTGTGTGTCAAATTTTACCTCTAGGTGATATTTGGCATCAGTTAACAGTGGACTTAACTTTTAAATACTGCTTTTATCCTCTAAGTAATGTTCCGAATATTCCTCAAAATATCTAACCAAGTACATTTAAAGTACTTGTCTGCAGTAAATGACTCGAGCTGAGCAAGTGACATTTTCATGTCAAGCTTCGGCGAGCGACATTTTAATATAATTCATCCCAAACGTTCCATTCTGCATCCAAAACCTTCAAGGTATACGTCTTTGGCCTTGAAAACCACAAATGTCCTTTATAAAATACTCTAAACCAGAGTAATTCACTCAAACTGACCAAGTGACGATTTCGTACAAATTTCGGCGAGCGATATTTTTACAGGAATTGATCCCCAGCTGTCCAGTTTGCATCTAAAACCTTCACGATAAGTAGTTATTGCCAAAAAAGTTTGATCGAAGTGAATTCGAAACATTGGGACGACGCAAAATGCAAAAAATATGGTTTTCCTCGTATAGTCTTTTTGCCCTTAATGGCGGCCATCTTGGATTTATCATGCAGGTCACGCATCGGCTATGTATGAGTCAGTTTTCGTATTAAATATCTCCACATTTTTTTAAAAACTGTTTGTCGACGCACGCTTGGATAACTTCGGAGTTCGGAAGCTAAATCTCCAGGATCTTTGCACCCTATCAGCTTGAAACTACCGGCAATTGGTTCCTTGTGATGTCATTGCCGGCGGATTTTCATTGGTTTATAGTAAGCAACACTGACATTATATGGCAATTTCGTAATTTATATTGCATGCGGGAACTAATTTTAACAATTTTGGTTATTTGCATGAGAATTAAAAAAAAGTTATATTTCTTCGAAGGCAATGAAACTTTCCAACAATATTCCTTTTTTCACAAGCTACAACTTTTGTGCAACATTTGCGGGAAATTCTAAATCCTGTTCTGGCAATTCAGGTTTATATCAACAATAATTGTAAATGTTTTAGACAATTTATGAATATGTATGCAAATAATTTGGATATGCAATATGAACCGGGATAAACCACATATAATTTTAAAGAGGAATTCATAAGCTATTGAATGATGCGTGTCCTGTTGCCAGAGAGTGAATACGTCTGGAGATATTTACATTTGAAACAACTGATCGTAAATACAGCACTTGTAAACATGATTTTCAAAAGCGAAGTTAACAATAGGCTTTCGAAAAACAAATGTCATAAGAACTTTACAATCTTGACATAAATACTGCTAGCTCTCTGCTGCTAGCTAATTCCATGCATGACTCATTGTTCATCTTTAACCATAATATAGCTTCAAGAACTCTATGTAAAATCTCTATGTGTGTCATCAGCACCATGTCTTTCACCTTCTGGCAAATAGCCATCATCACATTGACTTTTCCCTGAAAATCGATTGGGGTCGACTGGTGGGCATATGAATCTTCGTCATGACAATGGCGCTTGGGGTGTGAGACAATCTCCATTTCGATCGGCAAAATTGGAGCACAACCAAACATCAGCTCAAAAGGTATAAACGTGGTTGAATCGTTTTTGCTTGTTCGATAAGCAAATAGTATAGACTTGATGTGAACGTCCCAGTCATTCCAGTTTTCATGTCTGGTTCATTCTTTCATCGAGACTGTTGGTCTGTGGGTGATATGCCAATTATATTCTATGGTCTGTGCTGCACAACTTGAAGAGCTTTTGGTTGACTTTGTTAACAAATTCTTGACCCTGGTCATTCACCATATCTTGTGACTAGGTCGTAAAGGAATTCAGCTTTTGTATGAACAAAATATAATTTTATTCAGACTCATTGAACGTTGTTTAAGGTCACAGAACAGAATGGAACTGTGCTTTTTTAAGAATTGCTGCTTCAATTTTCATCGCAAAATATCTTAATGAATTTTGCTATAAACGAAATAATACTTTCAGTATTTGGCAATATATTGACACATATTGAAATTATGGTTATCGTGTGATATATATATAGTAATAATTATGTCCATGTCCAGTAAACACAATTTGACTGATCACCATTTATTTATAATCTCAATGACATCATGATGATATAATTACATGTCACCTCTCTCCTCCGCAGAGCCTCGTTAAGTATTTACAAATAACTTACGCAAAGTTTCCTGAATAAAAGTGAGCGCACAGGGAGTCATGGGAAGATTGAAATGAAGGCGAGGAGGCTCTGCCAGATAATGCAAAAAAGTATGGTTTCCGAACCAAACTTTTGTTTGACATTTTTTAAACTTGAAATGGATGGAAATGTGGAAGAAATTGAAATAAATCTTCATAATCTGAGTATCGAAGGTCAGTGGAGTCATTTTTATAAAGAAATTTTGCAATTTAGAGGATATTTATAATTAGATGGGTGTATTCAGTCAACATATCCATATTCATTTGCAATTTCTCACTTTTTCGGTGCAAATGGACAGAAGATATTAATGTTGGATTCCCTCCTGGAGACTAAAGTACGCCTGAAAACGATAGTAATTTCCTCAACTTCGGAGTCAGAGGTCGTTACCGTACACAATATGACTGTAAAATATGTTTGTTGAACTGCATTGCTTTGGGTCTTTTTAAAAATTAATCAGCAATACTACTTGAACTTTGTATAGAGCTCTAAACGTGTGTAAAACCCAAAACCAAAGATCGAAGTTGGGTAATGCGAATTATGTTAAAACTACATGTAATTTGTGACATATTAACTCACTGTTTGAAGTTGTAGGCTGCTTTAATAATTGCGGGATAACTTTCATTGTTTCTATACCATGTGCATATTGAAAAAGAGCCTTGCATTCTGCGAGTATCAAATTGTTTAACTCCGTGCCATGATTAATTATATGAAAGTGTTGTTTTAAGCCAGCTTCTTTGTAGAAAAAATTATAGACATTGTCAATTTCAAAACACTTGCAACAAACAATTTTACCATTTTCATTCGCTTCTTGAAATGGTCGACGTGATAGAGAGAATATCTCCTTCTCTTGAAGATCTGTATCTACCTCCATTTGGAATTCGGGTTTTTATTACCCAGTCCTCCAAAATACCAATAAACTTCGCTGCGACAGTAATTAAATAAACTTGTTGAGATTTGAAGGCATTCTGTTTCTCTAAACCCACTGCTTATCAGGTTTGAGAGGGCAAGCGGCACATATTGGACTGAGGGAGTTTATTAGAGAGGGGAACTTGTTGATAAAACAAAATATAAACAAAAGACATGAAAAAGGAAATTAAATTAATCCAGTTCATACGCTTGTATTTCTTTGATGTGAAGATAGGGGGGTTAATATATTTTGTTCTCTAAAAGTAGGGGGCATATTAGCAAAGGGTCATATTAGAGAAAGGGGCTGGTTTGGGAGGGGAAATAGGCAACAAGGAAAACAAGCTAAGAAACACAGTTGCAAATACATCACTTTTATTTGAACATGAGTAGGATAACTAAGTACAGTATATTACAAACATTCAAACAATGAAACAACTTAAACAAACAGGTTTTTATAAGTTTGCAAATTTTGTATACTTTTGTATTACGCACAAAAATTCCTACCACATTTGGGCCGAAATGATCGTCTAAATTGCCTGACTGAATCATTCTGATTTGTGCAAGGTTTGACCTATTAAATAGGCTACTGTGTAGGCATAGAAATATGTTTTTATTCCTATTTTACAATGGACTTTTAAATTTACAAATTATATGCACTTATAATTAACACTTTAACAGCTATGGCTGAACAATAATATGACTACGATTTTTCAATAAACAGCGTCTTAACTGAGACAGGATCTCAGTTCAGGGAAACAGCGTCTAAAATGAGACAGGGTCTCAGTTCTGCGCGCACTAAGACAAATATTCGAATGGTAATGAGTTGTGCTTTACATGTAGGTGACTTGCATATCCAGCAAAGTAAGAACAGAATGATGGAACAACGCTTTCGTTTTATAGCTTTCCAAATGCAAAATTATTTTGCGCACATGTATATATTTTTAACGCTTTTATACACTACAAAAATATGCAAATTTCTTTGCGTGGCAGTGTCAAATTACTCATTGCAGTAAACATGGGTTTCATGTGGGAATTCCATGTGGAAGAACAATACATGGAAAATATTGATATTTTTAAATAGATGTTACAAAATTTGATGTCTTTTTAATGTTTCGTGATATATTTAGCTTGTCTCATCCTGCAAACTATGCTAGGGTATGCATCTACTGACAGCGGGCAAGCCACTGGGTCAATGCCAAATAATTAATTACTGTCTACTGAATATAATTTGTGTTGCATGTTTGTTTCAAGAAGCTAAAGCATAATAACAGTCCCCGCAGCATTCCCTACCTTGCGTGTACCCTGGTAATAGATTGTAAAATCACTTACCTTGACCAACTGAACGAACGTTCAGTGTATAAAAATATTCGTGCAATCACAGTTGTGCAATCAAGCGTACAGAAATAATTCTCGAAGGCTCAAGTCATGCTTTCGATAATGAGCATGACTAGATGTTGTGAAACTGCGCGTTTGAGCATGCTCAGATTCTGTTATCCAATCAGATTGCGAGTATTTCTACTATAAAATATATTACTTGGTCATGCTGAATTCGGAGAGCATGACTAGACGCGAAATGCGTGGAATATAAGCTTTACACGCAAAATTCACACGCATTGGCCATGTTTGTTGCTAGGTAACCTACGAAATGAGCAAAATACTGCATAAAATGACATAATTTCGCGAAAATATCGCAAAAGATTGCCAAAAAATACGAGAATATCGTCAAATAAAATGGTTGAAAGTTTTTGGAAACTAGTTAACCAAACGATTTGAATTTGAAATTTTGAGGAAAGGAATTCTTTATTTTTGGGAAACTTTTTGGTCATGCTGCGCATGACCAGCATGACCTCTAGCTACGCTACTGAACACATTCAGTATCACATGATTTCCTTCTGGGCCCTAATCCTAGTTCAGTCCTTCACTGTAAATATCTTAAATACACTAACTATACAACTAAATTTGTTTACCTCAATTTCTTAGAAAAAAGTATAGCACTACGGAACATTATTCAAGTAAAGGACTATCTACAATTAAGCCAGAGTGCATTCCATGCACTGCAGGTTACAAAATTTGTTGGCGTATAAGCGTATTTGCATGAGATTACTTAAAGTTGTTGGTATATTGGCGTGAGATTACTTTACAGTCTTAAAGGCACACAGGATTGTCTATTTTGAGTCCCCAAAAGTAAAATTGTTATCAAGTGCAAATGTTGGCATATCTCCAGCATAGTGTTTACATGCAATGCAACCTGGCAATCAATCAAGTAATTAACTCTTTCTACACGGCACCGTCGAATATCAACCGCCAAAGGATGATGACTTTGAGTGCTTGTATCTTTGGCGCCCCTCACCCAAAACGGACGAAAATACCACCAATCGATTCAGCAAACACACCTGTTCTTGGCTAATGCCAAACAAATCGCTGAACACGTTGTTTTACAGATCTCCATGAGTTTTAACACCTTTGTAATCTGATATTTATTATTATCGTTAATTAATTATATATTCAGTACCTTTGGTCGATTATAACTTCTGTTTTAAAAACCGTGTGATCTTCGCTAATACACCGTTTTGTAGAGCTTTAAAAACAGTACATACTGACCAACTTGCAAAGAAACACAATAAAAATTGACAAAGTAACGGCGAAATTTGAAATGTAGCATACGGGTCAAACCGGAATTTCAGACAAAAACAACCGGAAAAGGCCCAAACACAAACAAAGACTGTTGCTATGGTTTTTTAAGTGGCCGGAATGAATTTCCCAGGGTACAATACCTTATATAAGATATTTTTGTCGGGACTGAAGCGTGTGTCGGCAAACCATATATAGTCAAACTACGGCAAGCGCGTGCATGTTGGAAAATTCCCGATAAATAAAAAAAAATTCTAAATAAATATTTCTAAAAGCCGTATCGAAGGCACGTTTTACAGCCGAAAGAAACAGATAAAAAGCTAAATTTCGACCATTAGAAGTCTGTGGATATAATAAACATATGAAAAGATATTAAAGATTGTTTGAGTTGAACTGACTCAGTATGACTGGAGGTATGTTTGGGATTAAACTTTTAGTATTTTTTACTCTGTAATGTTTAGATGGAAACATAGCCCACTGTTAAAAAGCTTATTTTGTAAGGATTCCAATGGTGTTAATTTCATTGCCAGGGGGTAAATATTTTGCGAAGGAGATCGTACTCAAAGTGCTCTTGCGACAACTTGCAACAACATAATTAAAATGCGACCGACCAGAAAGAGTTAAATATAACAAGAAAGGTGAGATATTAAAGTTCTCCACAGTTATAACATACACCCAAATGTTCAAACCCAATGTTCAATCTTGTATAAAGTGCATGGAAAAAAGCATGATACCACTGGCATTAATATATCCACCATTGATTATTCCATATATAAACACACTGAAAGAATTTTCCAAATATTATTGCAAATGAATCATGTTACCAAAACATCAACAATGTCTGAACCATCTAGGTGACAAGCTGCAAATGTGAACTATCGTTGTGAACTTGTCTGAGTTTTCTCCATGCCCATGCCATATTGACATTGCCATTATAGTGTTATCATCTGTACACAATTAACATAATGATTTTCCAGCCGTACTGTGAATAGTCAAATTATTTTACGCTGTAAACTTCAGCACCAGTACTAAATTGTATTGATTTCATATATTATAACAATTTTGCCACAATTATTTACAGAAGATTATCAAAAGAACTAAAAATTTAGTACAAATCCTGAAATACATTCAAAGTTTGAAGATTTTGAACATTGTGACCCAATTATTTCGCTCTTCCCATCACTCCCTGCACGCTCACTTTTCCCTCACTAGAAACTTCATGTAAGCCTCTGCGGAGGAGAGAGGCATGTCACCAAACAATTACGTCAACATACTTCAACTTGGTCGACATAATTTAAAGTGCCTATCTCACATGTGGGGATTTCACATATTCGTAATCTATGAATTAAAAATCTCCTGAGAAAAAATGGAATATACCGTCTCAACCGAAAATATCTTCTTCATGGACAAAAGAAAACTGATTTAATTTACTAGTATGACGAAAGTCTGAATATGACATTTTCGTCTGAGAAGATATATTGCAATTTCATAGATCATGAATATGATCACGAATATGTAAAATCCCCACATGTGAGATAAGCACTTTAACATACCAAAATCAGTGCAATCTTAACGAGACCAATTTTACAAGGCTTATTAAGTGCACATAAAAGAATATTTACACTCATATGTATTATGAAAGTGGCCTGTAGTACATTTTGATAACCAATGAAGAAAATGTTTCATGGTCACGAGTAATTGCTCATTAAACTTGACATGGTACAAGTTAAACATACTGTACGTACTGTGTGCTTTGCCTTTTGATGGGTCTCATTGTCATAATACAATTTACCTTTTGAAATGTTCCATTCTTGTTTCTCCTTCAATTAATGTATGCAAATGTAGCATTGGCGCAACGTCTTCACAAACATATTTCCTGTACATGTTAATGGCCATAGCTACCGTGTGGAATAGACAATTTCCATCAGCCTTTACCTTTCCACGTTCTTTCAAGCTTCCTCAAAGTTTTTTTGGGACTTGACATCACATATTAAAACATTTACATAAATAATTGGTAAGGAAATATCACCCACCAAAATATGTCCTCCAGGGACATACTTCATACACAAAATCATTCTAAACAGTTTTTATCAAGAGACAAGTACGTAACCAAACAAAATTGTATGCTTCGAAGCTGTTATGTTCTTTCAAGTGCGGTTCTATATCAAGGTCGTCATTTATATTCATTATATTATGTGCCATAAGATTTGTTGGTGTTTGCAATCATATATAAGCTTTGCTTCCATTTACTTGTTTACTGATCAAAAGAGATTGAATGTCACTTTAAAACCAGTTTTGATTTATCTTGGCAAAAATTTTGAAATATTTATAGTCCATTCACATTGTTTTTCTTAAACACTAGTATAGTGTAGAATGGTGTAAAATTGTTAGGGAAAGCCGAAAGGTACTTATTGTTGGAATGTATGCCTTTCCTTTTTGTGACTGAATCTTAAGTTGGATGCAAAGTATAATAGAACAGTATATAGTCTGCCTTGACTTTAGTTTACTAGCCTTCTACTTGACCATATTATATAAGCATGCAAATAAATTATAGCAAATAAGGTTTACGTAAATATTTTTTCTAATATTGACTTTGTCTTGTGTCTACACATTCTATATACGAATATACATAAACTGATGAGAGATGTCACAGAAGCCTGTGCAAACACAGTTTACA
Source organism: Trachythela sp. YZ-2020 (assembly GCA_016169945.1). Lineage (NCBI taxonomy): Eukaryota > Metazoa > Cnidaria > Anthozoa > Malacalcyonacea > Clavulariidae > Trachythela > Trachythela sp. YZ-2020. The sequence continues at coordinate 459,183 of JADLSH010000029.1, read as the reverse complement.
AGCATTTTAAAGTTTGCAATTGAGTCGTAGTTTTGCACTACAGACTCTAGTCTGGTACAGACTGAATTTATATTTCAGCGAACCTCCCAAATGTTTTTCCTAAGGCCAAGTCTAACATGCCTTACACTATTGTGTATTCACTAACACTAAACTCGATACTTGCTTTTATGTCCCACACTCACAACAGCATGATTCTGATATGATGCATGCAAAGTTAACATTAGTTAACATTATAAGTTAGAAACAGTAAAAATGTTGTTTCGGTTTTGAAAGGGAAGATGTAGGATAAATAAGGTACATTGTTACCCAGCAAGGCCTTTACTAATATTAGTGGCTCCACATTTAACAATGTTTGAAATAAATGCTTGCTGCACCACAGGGTCCTGTGCAAATGCTTCAAGGACTCGTACAGAATTGAATAAAATGAATGTTGCATGTACTACGATTACATGAATAACTTTCCAAAATCTTTCTACCTACATTTAAGCCATACAGAATTATTTCTGTAGGTCATCATGACTGGGATTTTAGTTTTTGTATGCCACTGTTTAATCTGAAACAAACTAAATTTGGGACAAACATTTTGTGCATTATTAACACATTAACTGGCAGTACTATAACCGAGCACACATTTCCTGCATTAGTCGAATCGAGCATGCATTTAATACTCAAATCAAATGTCAATTACTCTAATCGATAGAGCAGTGTTTGGCAGTGCCAACTGTGCCAGAAGAACCCTATGCACAAGAGCACCCCTACCATATATGGAATTTCTACTGCAGTTCTTAGGTGGTATGCTCATTGCTTTTCAATTCCTCATTTCGGTTCGACAAGACAACAAGGAGACATTTATTTGCAATTGTTTTTGACAATTTGTGAAACTTGATATATTTTTTGAGCATCCTATTTTGGAGAATATCTAAAAGAAAGGCTTGGAAGTTTATACTACGCAGTGTGGCAGGGAACTTGTGTTTTACAGTATTATACATCAATTGCAAGTAATATACATCAATTTTTATCATTTAATATCAACTATTTAATAACTGATGATTGTACTGTAGTAGATATTTACTGGGAAAAATTCGTTATTACCTGCATTGGTCAAACAAAAATATTGTTGTCACTTCCGGTGTTTAGACAGTGAAGCGTGCTTCCGGTAATGAGCCCTGCAAAGGAAAAAGGACCAATTAGACGGTGAACAATTATTGAACGATTTTCAGAGGTTTTTTATACGAGTTGATATTATATTATGTTTAATTAAAGGTGATTTATATTGGAGTTTTATTTTGTGCGAGTATACCTTCGAGCCGGATTTATTATCAGTATAAAAGAGTGTTTAAAGAAGACAGCGTTCAGTGTACTTTGAGTGAGTTACATCAGTCGATTTTGTACATCGACATCATGTTATAGTGTGTGAAACCCTTTCAGGCCAAGAGTCAGCAAACGCATCGATTTGTGAGTACAATAATTTATTATTTCAACGAGTTATATGGTGTCGGACAAATGGGAAAACAACATTTTACCTGTGTATAAATACTCATAAAGTTTACTGATATAGTAAAGAATCTAATCCTACTGGTGTTTATATTAACTAAATCAGTAAATGGATAATGAGTAAAGAGGGTGAAGACGGTGAGAGTATTATTACACAACTAGAATCTATAACAAATCAAGATCAGACAATATTTATAGCAGAAGACCAACCCACTAAAGTAAACAAAGGTGAGACAACAAATATGTCCTCGAGATCCAGATCTAGACATTCAGGTGTATCCAGTACTTCATCTGCTAGAAGAGCTGCAGTATTAGCAAAAAGACTTGAAGCAGAAAAGGCAGTTCTTAGATTAAAGATGATGGAAGAGGAGAGTATGCAATGTCAAGAAGAGGAAATCGAGTTACAAAGATTGCAAGAGAAACAGCGTTTACAAGAGGATCAACAAAAGCGTCTACACGAGGACTTAGAGAGCACAGGTACAAGCACAACGTCACAAAAACAGTGTGAGTTGCAACAAAGAGCTCAGGAGTCTCAACTTGAATATGAACATGCTTTGAAAGAGGATGAGTGTATGCAAGATGAAGAGAATAGATCAATAAGAGAAGGACTAGCAGAGTTGCTTGGTAGCGAGACACTGGAGGACCGTGTTAAGCGATTGGGTGAAGATAAATCTAGGAATCCAGATCAGAATAATTTGTTGAGAAGTGCACAGTTCCCCTAGCTAGGGAGAATACAACACAAACTAATCAAGGGATAAATTTGGACAATCAAGTTCACAATTTTAGAGCAAAGGACACAGAGGAAGTGGATCAAAGAGAGGCACATAACCAACAACAAGCTAATAGATACATGGTTGATTGCGCTATTCAAAACCTTTCCCAACCCACCATACCGAGGCAAACACCCCCAACTGAAAGTTTGTTAGAGAAAATGCTACCCACCCTTATCAAGATGGAAAGACCTAAACTACCGGTATTTGAGGGCAACCCTATTGACTATGCTAGATTTAAAGCTTGCGTTAAAGTTGAAATTGAAAGAAAGGGAGTGTATGACAATGTGGAAAAACTGAAATTCCTCCTTGATGCTGTAACAGGCTCAGCAAAATCCTGTTTAAAGAAATTTATCCCAGGGTCGGAGAAATACGAAGAGGCCTGGAAAACCCTAGATGATCGATTTGGTCAACCAGATGTGGTGGTAGCTGCTGCAAAGAGGCGAATTGACGAATTCCCTGACATTCGGATTGAAAATGCTGGAAAAATTAGAGAATACCAATATTGGTGCTAATGATACCCGTCGGAATCAAGAAAAGCGTCTCATTTTTAAACTTGGCACCATTCAGCCTGATGGTATCAATGAGCGCCTCTCCTTCATCTAGCTCATTCTTTTCTCTTAAATACTTCTTATATACTTTCCTCTATATCCCCTCTTCCCTTCCCTTGTACGACATTTATAGCGCTTTGATAAGTGTAACGCCTGTGCGCAGGCCTTCGACCCTATAATCGGGCCGAAGCCTGCACGCAGTCTATATCTTTACATATTAATTCTATTTTGTTATGATTGTTATGACTACTTTATTTTCATTGGTTAATATTTTGTTCACGTGACAGCTTTTATAGCGTTGCTATAAAAGCTGATGTATTGTGTTTATCTGTCTACTAATTTCTCCTGACGAAGGGCTTTAGCTCGAAACGTCGAGATTTTGTTTATATCTCAATAGGCACACGCGAAACAACCCTCATTTGTTCAGAATACCAATAATTAGTTTCAGAGCTTGTTGGTGTGTATAATGAACTTAACTTTGAGCATGAGCTAAAAGCCCAACTGCCTGAATCATATGTTAAGCGGCTTCCAACTCATCTTTGTGCACAATGGGGGGAAAAGGTTGAAAGCAAGCCCGAACTGTTTACTTGGGAAGAATTTGCAAATTGGTTGGAGAAAGAAGCAAGGTTATGTGAAGGAAAACAAAGATGGATGCCAGAAAAGAGAAAGAGAAGTCCATGGCAAAGTGATAAGTATAAAGATGTCAAAGGTGATAGATCAAAATCTGGTATCTTCGCTGGGGCAGCTAATGAGTCTTCGAATGGTTATAGACCACGTACAGTTACAAAGTGTCCGATTCATGAGTCAGGTAAACACACGCTTCAAGAATGTCGAAGGTTTGCCGACATGTCAGTTGACGAGAAAGAGAAGACAATCCTCGGGAACAGAGTGTGTTTGTCTTGTTTAAGTCCAGGTCATAGATTGAGTCAGTGCCAAGTAAAAGTAAAGTGTAAAGTAGAAGGTTGTGGAATGCGTCATCATACGTCCGTCCATGAAGTCGACAAGAGATTTATTGAAAAAGTAAAAACTAAGAAACAAGAGCGTGAAAGACCACCACCTCCACCACCTAGTCCCCCTAATGACCAGAATGTTTCAATGACAGGGTTTTACAGCAAAGGTCAAGCTTTGGTAGAAGTCTTACCAGTGGTCTTCTATGGAAAGGCTGGGCAAAAGGAGACAGTTATGGTCTTACAGGATAATGGATGTAATACAACATTGATGGATGAAGAGCTAGCAGTTGTCTTAGGTTTAGAAGGAAGAGAGGTAGATCTAGAGCTACAAGGAATAAACTGCCAAAGAGTTATGTCTTCAAAGCACATTAGTAGGTGCCATATTGCATGACATTAAAACAATCAATGGGCTAGAAACTAAAGTGGTCCGAGCTCAAGCATGACTTCCCACACTTGCGTGATTTAGATATACTAGACACAGACACAAAACCAGTTAAAGTTATCATTGGCACTAACAATGTAGATTTAATACTCCCGAGAAAGATTGTGAAACCCAGACAAACATTTAATCAAGATCGACTTCCATATGCGATTGAGTCTCGTTTAGGTTGGACGGTGACAAATTGGCTTCCCGGGAGAGAAGTTTCACAACGATATACAACCATGAAAGTGTACCAAAGGGAAGTTGATGCTGATGACGATCTGAAGCGATTGGTTTTGGCTCAGTCAGCTGTTGATGCTATTGGAGTGGTCAAAGTCACAAATCCTGTAAGGGACCGGTCATTATTTATACCCAGGGTTGGGGCCGAAGAGAAAATGGTTGGGAACTAAAAAATCCATGACATAAAAGGTTGGGTAAAGAAAAAATCTGATTCTTTCAAGGTTGGGTAAAAAGAAAATTGTAACAATTTTATAAAATAACAACAATATATTATAGAAGATGATAATACAAAATATACTTAAAGTTCATCATCTGTATAAAGAATATCAATTGGATCATCACTTGATGAATCATCCTCTACATTAAGCCTGACTGGTTTTGACTCTTTTTCTTTGCCTTTGACCTCTGCTCCTTTGCTCTCTTCAGTTTACGTTTCTCCTCACTCTCACGAACAGTGCTTGAATCAAATCTTTTCATTAATTGATTACTAACATGTTCCACATCATTAGCAATTTTCTCAGATTCATTTATCAACTCCTCTATCTGTTGTATTGTTGGTAGAACAAAAGCAATTTCGTTGCTAGCCCATTTCTTGGCTTCCATATCTTCCCCATACAGTTCTTTTTTTCTATTAAAAAGTTTGTCTTTTTCCTTTCTAATTTCACACATTGTATTGTTGATATGCAGAATTGCTCTTTGGCTCTTATTCACATCCTCTATCTTGACATCTGCAGGGAACTCTCTGTAACGATCACAATCAATATTTTCTTTTGGGATTAGACCAGATTTGTAACTGGAAACAATATCAGCAAGTTTCTCGATGCTACATTTCATATTCCACCTGAACTGACGTTGACCATTCAGATATGCCTGGAAACCCGATTGCTTAGAAGTGTATGCCGAGAGGTAAATCTCCTTGGTTAGCTGGTTGTGATAAATCAGCCTCTTGGATTTTACATTTGGTATAGTAAACTTTTGCCAGGGCTCTTTATCCATAATTTTAGCATTCTCACCCACGACAAATTTCCCACCAACAAATGAAATCCCTATATAAAAGAAAGAAGATATATTATATTATTTGGAAAAGGAGTTCTGATTATTCTGACTTTTCCTTATCGAGTATTGTAAATGTATGATTTCTCACTACCTCAAAGATAAATGAGCAAAGGCCTCCAGTCAAGAGGTAGGGGCCTTCCCTTGAAAAAAAACATCTATATCATAAACATATTCATATCTTTCAGGTGTTGGAAAACACAAACATTAATATACAGTCGTTACTGTACTTTAAATATACTAGTTTATATGTGGACATGTTGAATGTTCATATCATCAATATATTTAAGTAAGTATTCATGTTGATGTAAAATGGAGAGCCTTCTTCAACTTTTGAAACAAATATTGATATGACAAAGCAGAACTCACTATTTATATTAAAATGACTTCGGACACGAAATATATTACAGCATTCTGTAAACAACATGTCATATGATATTTCTCACTATCATTCTGCAAAATATATTTGCCATCTCCTCATATCAAGATCTTCTAAAAATCTAAAATACCTTTTCAGGATTATCCCTCAACAGATAGTCATCATAGTGTAATAATTTAATAATATGCATTTAATATTAAAAACTTACTTTTTTGAACTTTCTTCTGAGGCACAGAACTTTGATCAACATTGCCAGTTCTTTGTGGTGTCGGTGCAGTGAGTTGAGCAATTGCCTTCTTAAACTTTAAAACATGCCCCGGTTTTGCTGCTAATCCCACCATATCAAACATATTCTGCAGTTCCCCCGGCTCCAATGACTTAATCAAATGAATGTCGTCAAAGCCAGTCTCCTTAAATCTTTCAAAATATTCCACAGCCAAATTTATCGATTGGAGAAAGGCTTCAAATTCGTTTTCACTGGCCGCCATGTTTTTATGAAGAAAAATCACTCGGGCCCCCACTCGGCTCGCACTCGGGTAGCGCTTGCTTTATAATTTGTTTATTTCACGTTAACCGCATGCTATGTAAATTCGATTCTACAGTTCTACAAATTGCTACAGAAATATCCTTGGAAAATCAAGAGGAAATCACAAAATTGTCAGAAACATTTTATGTGAAAAGAGAGTATGTTGTTGCATCCATTGAACACCTTACTAACCTCCAGTTGACAAAGAACATTCGTGCAAATACCAGAGAAGAAGAGCAGAGACAAAGGAAAGAAAAAGAATACAATGAGTATGACTGGTTGAACTTGGTATTGGAAGGAAAACTTAATACACTGAAGGTATGTGAATTGGATAAGTACATTGATGAAAACAGGTTAAGTAAGAAAGGAAAGAAACAAGATAAACTGAGTGCAATTACTGCAGACATTCTACGCAAGAGTAATACTGGAACTGTAGAAGAAGTTTTAAAGCAGGGGCAAGTAGATGAAGGAAGCAATGAATTGGAAAGTGACTTGGAAAGCGAACAGGACATTATTTTAGAGGAGTTTGGCACAGAAAGTGAACCTGATGTTGAATCAGACCATGAACAGCAGCAAACTATAAATGATCCAGTTCCTTTTATTGTCCAAACTCGTTTTGGACGGTATGCTGGAAATTGGGCATTATCAGCATTGAAATGAAGAGTCGTAAAGTGGAAACTGGTAGTCATGTCAAGAAAGGTACAAATATGTGTAAAAAGTAACAAAATGCACCATTTCTGCCAGGGTTGGGTAAATATTTTTTAAGGTTAAAAATGGTGGGGTAATCCAAATTTCTGGTTCAAGTTGGGTTGGGTAGGTGAATTTTTGGCAGTTAAAATAATTTCTCTTCGGCCCCAACCCTAGGTATAAATAATGACCGGTCCCTAAGGTCAATCGAAGATAAACGTGCAATGGAAGTTATGGAACAATCCACATGCAAAGTTGCAGGCAAAGGTGCTTACAAGTCGGGACTTCTCTGGAGAGAGAAAGAGCCCAGTTTACCCAACAACTACGAAATGGCTTTGCAACGCCTACATTCGCTTAATAAGAAGATCAAGTCGCGTCCTGAAATGAGAGAAAGATACTCGAAATCGATTAAAGAGGATGTTGAGAAGGGATTCGTAAAGAAACTTACGAAAGAAGAAGTTAATGAAACGAGTGATGTTGCGTGGTACTTACCTCATAGATATGTTATCAATCCAAAAAAACCACAGCGCCTGAGGCGTGTTTACGATGCATCTGCGAAATATCAAGGACAAAGTCTGAACGATAACATTTACACAGGTCCAGACCTATTGTCTTCGTTAGGACAGATTGCTTTGGCTGCTGACGTGAAAGAACTGTACCATATGCTTTGTCTCCCTGACCGTGACAAACCAGCGTTACGATTCTTGTGGCATGATGAGGAAGACACCCTGGAGCCTGATGTGTATCAGTTCGAACGGGCTGTCTTTGGCGAAGTTTCTTCCCCCTCTAGAGCCAACTATGTAATGAGAAGAAATGCAGAGGAAAATGGAACGGACCTCCCTCTAGGAGTCAAAGCGGTGAAAAGGCATTTCTACATGGATGACGGTTTACCCTCCACGAATTCGCGGCAGGAGGCTATCGAGATAAAAAGCAAATGACTGAACTTCTCAGCCGTGGAGGGTTTCACTTACATAAGTGGTTGACAAATGACCCTGAGGTACTAGCTACGATTCCAGCAGAAGAGAGGTCGCCAAAATTCTTAGAATTGACCGACGGGAAGCTACCGACAGATCATGCGTTAGGAGTAATTTGGGATGCGGAAGAAGATGTGATTAAGTTTTCGGGTCCTGTCGATGCACCTGGAAAAACAAAGCGGCAAATCCTCAGCCAATCATTTTCTATTTGGGATCCACACGGACTGATACTCCCATTCTCAATCAGAGCTAAGATGTTTTTACAGAAATTGCACCGTAAGAAGATAGGCTGGGATGATGAAATCAAGGATGAAGATCTAAAAGAATGGTCCGTGTAGTGTGAAGAGTTGAAATAACTGAGTAACATTGCAATCCCGAGGGCCCTCCTAAGTAAACTCAGCGATGTTTCAAGTTTGCAAATCCATGTTTTTGGTGATGCGAGTCAAGAGTCATACGGAGCATGTGCATATCTAAGATGTGAATTTGAGGATGACTCGGCAGATTGTCGAATGATCGCTGGAAAAGGCAGAGTGGCGCCCTTAAAAGCCCAGTCTATCTGTAGATTGGAATTGATGGGAGCTTTAATTGGAGCGAGATTAGCTGAAACAGTGGTTAACGAGCTGACGATTGAGATCAATGCTGTTGTGTTCTGGTGTGATTCAACCACCGTGCTACATTGGATTAACCAGATAAGTTCTAGCTACAAAGCTTTCGTGGGAAACCGTGTTTCTGAGATCCACTCAATTGTGAATGAGTTGGAAACGAAGTTGGGAGCAGGAATGGTGACTTGGAGATATGTTCCTACTGATGCCAACCCAGCTGATGACCTCTCTCGTGGATTATCGCCAAGTGAGTTGGTCAGCGGACATCGTTATCAGAGTGGTCCACAGTTCCTCAAGGAGAAAAAGGAGGATTGGCCGACGAATAAGATAGATTCACCAGAGTTTGACACAGAAGAAAGAAATGAAACGAAATGGACGGGGACTGTTCAAGAGACAACACCCTTAATTAGTTGGAGTCGATTTTCGTGTCTTGGAAAGTTACATCGAATAACAGCTTATGTTTTACGCTTTGTTGCGAACTTACGGAAGAAAAAGGAAGAGCGTGTGTTTGGATATCTTTTGGTCAATGAGCTTAAAGCAGCGCAGCATTCTCTGGTAAAGCAAGCCCAGTCAGAATCGTTCCAAGAAGAGTTGAAGATGTTACAAAAGGGAAATAGTATCTCGAGACGAAGCAGATTAAAAGTGTTGGATCCTAAAGTTGAAGGAGAGTTTTTGGTCGTTGGAGGACGAATTAACCTAGCTGCGATTCCTTACAAGTCTCACACCCGATAATCTTAGATCGGAAGCATGACTTAACTCATCTAATAATTGATGAAAAGCACCACGAGTATTGTCACCCACCTACGGAACACTTACTGAACTTGATTCGTCAAAAGTACTGGATTATTCACGGACGACAAGCGGTACGAAACCATTTGCTGCTGTTACGGGTTAATCCAGCTGTTGAAGATGCTCATGTTGAAGACAAAGAAATAAACTCCTGTAAAGTATGGAGACAGTCGCAAGCGTTAGCAAATTTCTTCTGGAGAAGATTCATTACCGAGTACATTCCAAGTCAAACGAAAAGAAAGAAGTGGGCGGAGGAAACCCGAAGTATGAGAGTTGGGGATCTAGTTTTAATTGCCGACTCCAATCAACCTCGTGGAATGTGGCCGATGGGAAGAATAACGGAAGTACATCCGGGAGCTTATGACGTAGTTAGAGTGGTTAAGGTGAAGACACCGAACAGAGAATACAAGAGACCAGTTACCAAACTGTGTCTATTAGAAGATGTGGACAACGATGATGTTTGTCTCGGCAGTGCCTTGACTGGGGGCGGGAATGTTGTAACTTCCGGTGTTTAGACAGTGAAGCGCGCTTCTGGTGATGAGCCCTGCAAAGGAAAAAGGACCTCCCCAAAAACAATAACGCAGTGTGTTCGTAAAAGCTTAGACGGTGAACAATTATTGAACGATTTTCAGAGGTTTTTTATACGAGTTGATATTATATTATGTTTAATTAAAGGTGATTTATATTGGAGTTTTATTTTGTGTGAGTATACCGTCGTTCCGCGACAAATATTCTACAATTATTTAATAATAATATATGAACAACATCCCCTTTATAAATGCTATATATATAATCACTATAAATTTATGGCTGGCATGCACTGGACATATAGTTTTTATAAATTAAATGGGCCAGTATACAGGTATTGTATTCACTTCACTGTTCTGTATTCAGATTTTTACATTTAGTTTTTGAGATAAGTGGCTCAAAATCTCTTGCTATCAATTTCACTAATGCCTCGTTTACATGAGACCTGGACGAAGTCAAACCGGGACGATTTCGTTTCGGTCATAGTATTATTTATAATAGATGTTTACATGAGACCTGCTGGACCCACTAGCTGGACCGAAACCAACTATCTTCAGACCGGGACGAATTCAGAGCGGGATGAATGTAAGCACATTATTTTCAGACCGAATTTCTGAATTTTGGTACGTTGATAATAAGCAATGATAGTCAAGATTAACAGCATCAATTGTCGAATGCACTTTTGATGTATGCAATAGAGTGTGTAATGCTTTTCGTACCAGTCTCATGTAAACCTACTGACAATTTAAATTTTCATCCTGTTCTGACTTCGACCTGGTCTCATGTAAACAGGGCCTAAGTATTGAGGTAAGGGCAGGCCACTACTAGCTGTGAATTTCAGTAATATGAGGGCTAACAGCCCACAAGCAGGGCATTGAAGGTTGAATGGCTGCCAATGCTACTGCTAAATTTGTTGCTTGTATATTTGGGAGCATATCTTGAAAGTGTGGCACCAGTGTAGGTAGAATCTCTACAAACATAAGCTTTGGGTCTTTATGATCGATCTGCATGAAAAAATCCAACCAAAATGTTGACATTTCAAGCAAAGGCACTTCATTTAACTTCAAAACATTGAAGTTGTTGTTTAATTTTTCAGGTAGATTGACCCTAAAGACCCAAAGCTAATTATATTTGGAAGCATCTTTATATAGGACCTAAATGCTATTATAGGCATACAAGAGCACTAACATGAGTAAGGCCCCTAACTTAATGGGAAATGGCTTTTGGCCTACAGTATCCCTGATTAGTTAGATTTCGCATCATAGAATAAAATAACAAGCTGGAGAGAAGCTAGAGCTTACTAGGCACATTGTGCTTTAATTCGATGGGTTAATGCATTTAATCAGTGGTTGATATGTTGTGACAAACACACCTAACTTCACAAAGTCAATATATCATTTTATACAGTTTTATTAGAAATACAAATACATAAGAAGTTTCGATACAAGCTTGATGATTTATGTACAGCCTGTACTATGTAGCATATTTTGGCCATGCTTGTTTTCAAGGCCCTTGCCTTTGTCTTCACTTTTATGTTAACCCATTAATGTGCAAGGCACATCCCTTGACAAGTAAATACTAGCCGTCTTATATCCAGTAGTGTGACTTAACTTTTTTGACCACTTGCGATCAGGGTAAGTACGACCTGAAAAATCGTTGGCCTGAATAAAATTCACTTGCCATTTAATCAAGATATCATCACAAAATTAAAGCAAATTATTGCAGTAAGCATTATATGTTGATGGATAACTACAATTTGCATTATATAACACAAATCTACACCAATCACCATTCTCTTATTTTCCTTATGTAGTTAAGAACTGAAGTTGAATTTAAGTCGAGGCACAATGTTCGTCATACAATGGTCGGACAAAATGTCGGTCGAGGCATGTTCATATATTCACATTTTTCAAATTATCCAGAAGAATGAATAGTTAACAGTACTGGTCTATATTTTACCCATTTAATACTGTACTTGGGAATAATAACTTCGAAATGGTGAACAGAAAGCATGCATGCAACTTGCCAGATTGGGCAACCAAGAAGAAACTTCTACTTGCCCGTAATGATTTCACATCCTGTTTATTTGTGCTGAACTATAAAATCTCCAACGCCCTCCTCCAATATAACTTCGAAGAAGATATATTTGTCCTGTTCATGGAGATTTGTCTATTGTCCTTTAAACCTAATCTCAACAAAATGTTCTGTAACTGTTTAAGTTCAACAATGAAAATATAAAGAATATATATAAAGTCAACTGTCCACATCTTTGTCTTCTAGTATTTCTTCAATTCGCCGACTCACCTCCAATGTCCCCTTTCTCTTACAGTAATAGAATGTGACATGATTTGGACACGATGCCCCTGTTTGCTGCTCAGGAAATCCATGCACCCCAGTGCTTAATCGGTAGTTCCTTCATATTCTTGTACAATATATAAATACATGAATATTTTAGTTTGAGCCCTCAACTTTGCCCCCGCATCTCAGCAGCACTTTGAAAGTACTTGCCTGTGTGTGGTTGTCGTCCTGAAGATTTACATTTATGCCAAGTTTTCGTCTGGAGGACCCTAGAAAACAACGAGAAATTAGCGAATTATTGACGGAAAATTCCCAAGTATGCATGGTATAAATTCACCTACAGACTAGGCAGGCTAGTCATCTCTCCCCATCCATCAGATTAAATTCCTCCCCCTCGCTGCCCCACCTATACTGTATTACAGTAATATAATGTGACACAATTTGGACCCCATTTGCTCCTCAGGAAATCCATGCATCCCAGATTCCCAGTGCCTAATGGATAGTTAATATTCTTAAAGAATATATAACTGAAAGAATATTGAAGTTTGAGCCCCCACCCTTGCCCCCGCTTCTCAGAGGCACTTTAAAAGCACTTGCCTGCGTGTGGCTGTCGTCCTGCAGATTTACATTCATGCAAAGTTTTCCTTAGGAGCCCCATAGAAAACAACACGAAATTCGAAAATTATTAATGGAAAATTCCCAAATGTGCATGGTATAAATTCACTTAAAGACTAGGCAGGCTAGTCATCTCTTCCCATGGATTGAATTAAATTCCTCCCCACTCGGTGCCCCCCCCCGCCTAGGCTTTTCTTGATTGTGCTCGTAAAACAGGCATATTATGCCATTAGCAATGCTTGTTTTTTTCTCTTAATTTTGCCTATGAGTGCCATAGACCATAAGGCTATTCGGACATGATGGCAAATTTCAGACTCAATCTCGGTCAGTGGTATACACCATTGTGATCGCACATGTTGTTCAGTGTGTTTCTGCTGTAAGTTTATATTGTCTAAAGCTGCTTTTATTTTAAATCTTATTAATATAAATGTCAAAACGGAAAGCAGAAAATAAGGCGAAATGGGAAAGTTTCAAGAAAGCCACTACAGAAAAGCGAAGCGGGAAGAAAAGCGATGGAGGAAGTACAACTAACTCGATGGAATATTTGACTGTTCAACGTTTATCAGCAACAGATGGAGGAAAATTTCAAAAATATTCTCGTATAGGACCTCTGACAATGGTTCCATTCGGCAAGGAACTGACGTTTGATAACATAAAGCATTTCAAAATTCCAAGCTATATGGAATGTGATGTACTAGCGGCGAACGAGGACCTTTGTTTAATGAAATTGGACAAATAAAAAATTGGAAAGTAGTTCATGTTCAATTTGTCAAGACCATTGAAAATATTTCAGTAGAAGCAGTGACAGAAGATGTTCGACAGAAATCTACCGCTACTGCGAAATACTCATTGTCCAAAGTACCATCTGTAATGTCTTCACCTAGTCCCAGTGTTACCCATAAATATGGTGAATGTCGTCCTGCATGTCAATCAAAAATGCCAGCATCGGTGTCATTGTCAGCAATGCTGAAGATGGAGAAAATAATTCCTCCAAGCAAAGAGATGGTTACTGTTTGCTTGGAAGAATTTTCGGTTGATCAGAAAGCATGGCTTGATCCTTCGAGGCAAAGCTCTCTGTGGCAAAAAATAAATTTGCAAGTGGTGGATTTCGAGATACATTTGAGACAACCGCTTTATCTGGTGGTCTGAAAGGAAAGTATGTTTTGAAGAAATACAGGTCTGATCAACATCCCAAAATTGAAGAACTGTTTGGATCTATGGAAATCCACACACGAAAAGGCAAGAAATTTTGCTAAGGCTTTGGAAAATGAATGTTCTCCAGAATTTGGTGAAACCTTCAGCATAAAGTGTACCAAAGAAATCGGAAATGCATGGAGAACCTGGAGAAATAATGAGGGGTTTTTTTGTGAAATATCAACAATACTGGCGATGTTACTCCACCAGATGCTGCAGTAAATTTGAAAATTCAAAATCGCAAAACATTTGTTCATTATACCTAACCACAATTCATGAAAGCAATTGATGATTTTGGATATCCAAGGGTAGTGTGATCAACTTCCATGGACAGCGATCTAACAGATGATGCTACTGATTCTGATGCCATGATTCTTTCTTATATGGAAATCTTTCTCAACCTGGAATGCATAAAATTTATCAGAGGGGCTTGTGAAATATATCAACAATACTGGCGATATCAACAATACTGGCGATAGTGAGATTGTTTCAAAATCAGAAACATTTGTTCATTAAACATTTGTTCATTAAATCATCAAAGCAATTGATGATGCATTGATGATTTTGGGTAGGGATACAAACCTATGTGATCCAGAGGATTGCTATGCCGATCTAACAGATGAACAGATGATTCTTTCCCTTGTTGCGGAAATCTTTCAACCTTGGTTATTAATGCACGCATTTATTGCAATCAGTATTGCAAACAATTGAAACTAAAAAGCTTTTGAAATACTTATCTTTGTTAACAGAGACAAAGGGTTTAATTAATGGTACAAGGGTGATTGTTTAACTGCCTTAAATATGTTCATTACCACAATTATATAGTTGTACTTTCCACATGTTCTTATCTTCATAATTCTTACTTAAGGAAAGATAGAACTTCAGTATTTCTAAGCCAATCACATTGTTGTACATGTATAATATATCAATAAACTTGTTTGTTTTGTTAATTGGTGGTTTGCATATGCAGCTAGAGAAATTAATCCAGCCTTGGGTGTGTTTGTTCAACTTAAATACAAACATGATGCTTACCCTAACCTTAAGCCCATTGCATGCCAACCGTAATCCTAGTCCAAACCCTTATCTGGACTGGATTCCTCTCACTAGCCATTGGTAATGGTTTGCAATCGAAACGATCGTAGTTGACTTTCAAAACTTGCATTAACTATATGTTGTCTTTAACTGGAAAGTGTAAAATATCTACAACACAGTAAACTGTTTATAAAACAAACCAGGAAATAGTAAATTAACTTCTACAGTTATTATAAAAGTTAGAATCAACCAAGATAGCAACAAAATACACGAGGTGACGTCACATGCGAACAAATAATGAAAAGAAGACAAGGAATAAAATAACATTCACCGTATGTCCCTTATTAAGCCCCTGTGTTTATTTACTTCAGGTACATTTGAAGGAGAGCATACTTGAGAGGCAGGTTTAATAGAGAGTTTACATTAGCTGCTTCAGAAGCTTTGATATCATCAGTTTCAGGAATATGCCTTTCACATTCTTGCCAGAAACCTTCAAGGAAATCTTCCCTATCAACACCTGATAATTGGGCAATTTCTGCCAATTGTTCATTGGTAATAGTGATCCCACACTTTTCTGCCCCATACTTTTCTGTAAATCTGTAAATGTGTTCTGGGATTCCAGCAGGGAGCTCCTTCCCTGCTAAGTCCCCAGTGGTGATTCCAAACTGTTATTCTGAAGGTATCCAACTCCTTCTGCAATACTGGGATGTAAATGTAGGCGAGCAAATTCCTAGCAAATAAAAAACTGTCAGTAAATTTTATTTACATGATAATATAACCCACTTACGGTAAATTTGTTATCAGAAAAGGGGTTAAAATATTCTTTCTTCTATTTCAAAACACTTTCAGGGAATACAAACCTTTTGAAGGAGGAACTCTTGAGTAGTTGAACCTAACTAAATACTTAGCAATACAAAGATGTGAAAAATCCCTACATACTCAACATACACACCTATCTGTACTGTTGGTTGGATCATAATCTCCACTTTCAACTAACTCAGCCATCTGCTCCTTAAAAAACCTCTCCATTCTCTCAAGGAGCTCCCTCCACCACCTCTCGATTTTTTTTGAGTGGAAGGGCCATAAACAATACTTTTGGTTGCAACTTCTAGATCACCTTGTTGATCTCGTAGAAAGCAGTGCATGGTTGCCATTACACCAGTTTCTGTCCCTTTGTCGAGCCTCAATGTCCTGGGTAAAACTAAGGAAAGAGATAATACATATTTAAAACTAAGAATAAGTAAGATAAAAACGCCTGGGTACTAATAGTTAGATCTCAAAAACATCCTATATTTGCCAATTTAGCTCCAGTTGGTATAAAACATTGTAATGGCTAATGATGTAAATCCTCCATTAATCCCTTCCTCAAATAAGTCCCTCTCCAATAAGCACCCCCCTTTTAAATTCTATAAATAAGCACCTCCTTTTTAAATTCTATAAATAAGCACCTATACTGAATAGACTGGTAGCAAATGTTAGTTGTTAGCTCTCTATTCAGCCCCCTCTACAATAAAGGCCTCTGAAATAAATAAGCCCCGAGGGGGCTTAACAGAGGATTTGGGATATCATATTGGATCACATACCTGCACAATTGGAAGATGTGTACCAAGTGTACGAAGTGTACCAAGTGCACCAAGTTGTAGAAGTGCATGAAGTCATCCAAGTGTACCAAGTGTACCAAGTGTACCAAGTGTACCAAGTGTACCAAGTGTACCAAGTGTACCAAGTTGTAGAAATGCATGAAGTTATCGAAGTGTACCAAGTTGTAGAAGTGCATGAAGTCATCCAAGTGCATGAAGTCATCCAAGTGTACCAAGTTGTAGAAGTGCATGAAGTCATCCAAGTGTACCAAGTTGAAGAAGTGCATGAAGTCATCCAAGTGTACCAAGTTGTAGAACTGCATGAAGTTAGCAAAGTGTACCAAGTTGTAGAAGTGCATGAAGTCATCCAAGTGTACCAAGTGTACCAAGTGTACCAAGTGTACCAAGTGTACCAAGTGTACCAAGGTTGTAGAAGTGCATGGGAAGTCATCCAAGTGTACCGTTGTAGAAGTGCATGAAGTTAGCGAAGTGTACCAAGTTGTAGAAGTGCATGAAGTCATCCAAGTGTACCAAGTTGTAGAAGTGCATGAAGTTAGCGAAGTGTACCAAGTTGTAGAAGTGCATGAAGTTAGCGAAGTGTACCAAGTTGTAGAAGTGCATGAAGTCATCCATTGGCTAGTTGAAGTGCGAAGTGCACCAAGTTCTAGAAGTGCATGAAGTTATAGAAGTGTACCAAGTGTACCAAGTTATCGAAGTGCGTGAAGTTAGAAGTGCCGTTGTAGAAGTGCATGAATTCATCTAAGTGTACCAAGTTGTAGAAGTGCATGAAGTTAGCGAAGTGCACCAAGTTGTAGAAGTGCATGAAATCATCCAAGTGTACCAAGTTGTAGAAGTGCATGAATTTGTCCAAGTGTACCAAGTTATAGAAGTGTATGAAGTGTATGAAGTGTATGAAGTGTACCAAGTTATCGAAGTGCATGAAGTTAGCGAAGTGCACCAAGTTGTAGAAGTGCATGAAGTCATCCAAGTGTACCAAGTGTACCAAGTGTACCAAGTGTACCAAGTGTACCAAGTTGTAGATGTGCATTAAGTTATCGAAGTGTACCAAGTTCTAGAAGTGTATGAAGTTATAGAAGTGTACCAAGTTATCGACGTGCATGAAGTTAGCAAAGTGCACCAAGTTGTAGAAGTGCATGAAGTTAGCGAAGTGCACCAAGTTGTAGAAGTGTATGAAGTCAACCAAGTGTACCAAGTTGTAGAAGTGCATGAAGTTACCGAAGTGTACCAAGTTGTAGAAGTGCATGAAGTCATCCAAGTGTACCAAGTTGTAGAAGTGCATCAAGTTAATCAGTTACCAAAAGTACCAAGTTGCATGAAGTTATCAAGTGTACAAGTGGTAAAGTGTACAATTTGGCAGTGTACCAAGTGTACCAAGTGTACCTGGTACTATGGTACTAATGTACCAAGTGTACAAACTAACTCCCTGCTGTTCTTTATTTTCTCTTCTGAACAACAAACATTACAGACATCGCCCTTGCAGACGTGGTTAAAAAGTGAAACGAATGATAACGGAAATCACATGTACTATCACGTGACCTTGACGAGACTCGACTTTGGTCAGTGACCTTGAACCATTGAGTCCACAGTAAAAGCACACAAATTTCTGCGCTAATTTAAAAACCCTGAGTACTACTAGTCAGCACATTAAATTGACAGCTGTCATGGATAAAAACAGACGCAGCTAAGACAAGTACACCACGTGACAGAATAACAACGGTTACGTCACCTCAAAATGGTACGTGGGCACGTCTCACCGTTGTCACCTAATGAGTAGAGGCACCTGGTTGCAGATAGGTTTGTGAACCCATTTACTGGCAGTACCCACCACGTTAGACAGAATAAATACTCTGGCGTTAGACAGAGTAAATACTAAAGTATGGCACGTCTGGG
Organism: Trachythela sp. YZ-2020; assembly: GCA_016169945.1. Classification (NCBI taxonomy): domain Eukaryota; kingdom Metazoa; phylum Cnidaria; class Anthozoa; order Malacalcyonacea; family Clavulariidae; genus Trachythela; species Trachythela sp. YZ-2020. The sequence continues at coordinate 440,589 of JADLSH010000029.1, read as the reverse complement.
CGCGTTGCCGGCTAATGGGTTAAGTAGAGGCATTGGCAGATAGGTTTGTGAACCCATCTACTGTTAGTACCCCACCACTGATGAGTAAAATCGTCTGGCGTTAGACATAGTAAATACTAAAGTAGGGCAGGTCTGGGCGCATTGCCGCTAATGGGTTAAGTAGAGGCATTGGCAGATAGGTTTGTGAACCCATTTACTGGCAGTACCCCACCACATTAGACAGAGTAAATACTCTGGCGTTAGACATACTAAATACTAAAGTAGGGCACGTCTGGGCACGTTGCCGCTAATGGGTTAAGTAGAGGTATTGGCAGATAGATTTGTGAACCCATTTACTGGCAGTACCCCACCACTGACAGAATAAATACTCTGGCGTTAGACAGAGTAAATACTAAAGTAGGGCACGTTGCCGGCTAATGGGTTAAGTAGAGGCATTGGCAGATAGGCTTGTGAACCCATCTACTGGTAGTACCCCACCACTGACGAGTAAAATCGTCTGGCATTAGACAGAGTAAATACTAAAGTAGGGCACGTCTGGGCACGTTGCAGGCTAATGGGTTAAGTAGAGGCATTGGCAGATAGGTTTGTGAACCCATCTACTGTTAGTACCCCACCACTGACGAGTAAAATCGTCTGGCGTTAGACATAGTAAATACTAAAGTAGGGCAGGTCTGGGCGCATTGCCGGCTAATGGGTTAAGTAGAGGCATTGGCAGATAGGTTTGTGAACCCATTTACTGGCAGTACCCACCACTGACGAGTAAATACGTCTGGCGTTAGACATAGTAAATACTAAAGTAGGGCACGTCTGGGCACGCGTTGCCGGCTAATGGGCTAAGTAGAGGCATTGGCAGATAGGTTTGTGAACCCATTTACTGGCAGTACCCCAGCACGTTAGACAGAGTAAATACGTCTCGTGATAGACATAGTAAATACTAAAGTAGGGCACGTCTGGGCACGTTGCCGGCTAATGGGTTAAGTAGAGGCATTGGCAGATAGGTTTGTGAACCCATCTACTGGTAGTACCCCACCACGTTAGACAGAATAAATACTCTGGCTTTAGACAGAGTAAATACTAAAGTATGGCACGTCTGGGCACGTTGCCGGCTAATGGGTTAAGTAGAGGCATTGGCAGATAGGTTTGTGAACCCATCTACTGTTAGTACCCCACCACTGACGAGTAAAATCGTCTGGCGTTAGACATAGTAAATACTAAAGTAGGGCAGGTCTGGGCGCATTGCCGGCTAATGGGTTAAGTAGAGGCATTGGCAGATAGGTTTGTGAACCCATTTACTGGCAGTACCCCACCACATAGACAGAGTAAAATACTCTGGCGTTAGACATAGTAAATACTAAAGTAGGGCACGTCTGGGCACGTTGCCGGCTAATGGGTTAAGTAGAGGCATTGGCAGATAGGCTTGTGAACCCATCTACTGGTAGTACCCCACCACTGACGAGTAAAATCGTCTGGCGTTAGACAGAGTAAATACTAAAGTAGGGCACGTCTGGGCACGTTGCCGGCTAATGGGTTAAGTAGAGGCATTGGCAGATAGGTTTGTGAACCCATTTACTGTTAGTACCCCACCACTGACGAGTAAAATCGTCTGGCGTTAGACATAGTAAATACTAAAGTAGGGCAGGTCTGGGCGCATTGCCGGCTAATGGGCTAAGTAGAGGCATTGGCAGATAGGTTTGTGAACCCATCTACTGTTGTACCCACCACTAACGAGTAAAATCGTCTGGCGATAGACTGAGTAAATACTAAAGTAGGGCACGTCTGGGCACGCTTGCCGGCTAATGGGTTAAGTAGAGGAATTGGCAGATAGGTTTGTGACCCATCTACTGGTAGTACCCCACCAATGACGAGTAAAATCGTCTGGCGTTAGACATAGTAAATACTAAAGTAGGGCAGGTCTGGGCACGTTGCCGGCTAATGGGTTAAGTAGAGGCATTGGCAGATAGGTTTGTGAACCCATTTACTGGCAGTACCCCACCACATTAGACAGAGTAAATACTCTGGCGTTAGACATAGTAAATACTAAAGTAGGGCAGGTCTGGGCGCACTGCCGGCTAATGGGTTAAGTAGAGGCATTGGCAGATAGGTTTGTGAACCCATTTACTGGCAGTACCCCAGCACTGACGAGTAAAATACTAACTTTAGACAGAGTAAATACTAAAGTAGGGCACGTCTGGGCACGTTGCGGCTAATGGGTTAAGTAGAGGCATTGACAGATAGGTTGTGAACCCATCTACTGGTAGTACCCACCACTGACGAGTAAAATCGTCTGGCGTTAGACATAGTAAATACTAAAGTAGGGCACGTCTGAGCACGTTGCCGGCTAATGGGCTAAGTAGAGGCATTGGCAGATAGGTTTGTGAACCCATCTACTGTTAGTACCCCACCACTGACGAGTAAAATCGTCTGGCGTTAGACATAGGAAATACTACAGTAGGGCAGGTCCGGGCACATTGCCGGCGAAGGGGCTAAGTAGAGGCCAGGGCAGATAGGATTGTGAACCCATTTCCTGGCAGTACCCCACCACATGAGACAGAGTAAATACACTGGCGTTAGCCACAGTAAATACTAAAGTAGGGGCACGTCTGGGCACGTTGCCGCTAATGGGTTAAGTAGAGGCATTGGCAGATAGGTTTGTGAACCCATTTACTGGCAGTACCCCACCACTGACGAGTAAAATCGTCTGGCGTTAGACAGAGTAAATACTAAAGTAGGGCACGTCTGGGCACGTTGCGGCTAATGGGTTAAGTAGAGGCATTGGCAGATAGGTTTGTGAACCCATTTACTGGCAGTACCCACCACATTAGACAGAATAAATACTCTGGCGTTAGACAGAGTAAATACTAAAGTAGGGCACGTCTGGGCACGCTGCCGCTAATGGGTTAAGTAGAGGCATTGGCAGATAGGTTTGTGAACCCATCTACTGGCAGTACCCACCACTGACGAGTAAAATCGTCTGGCGTTAGACAGAGTAAATACTAAAGTATGGCACGTCTGGGCACGTTGCCGGCTAATGGGTTAAGTAGAGGCATTGGCAGATAGGTTTGTGAACCCATTTACTGGCAGTACCCCACCACTGACGAGTAAAATCGTCTGGCGTTAGACATAGTAAATACTAAAGTAGGGCACGTCTGGGCACGTTGCCGGCTAATGGGTTAAGTAGAGGCATTGGCAGATAGGCTTGTGAACCCATCTACTGGTAGTACCCCACCACTGACGAGTAAAATCGTCTGGCGTTAGACAGAGTAAATACTAAAGTAGGGCACGTCTGGGCACGTTGCCGGCTAATGGGTTAAGTAGAGGCATTGGCAGATAGGTTTGTGAACCCATATACTGGAAGTACCCCACCACTGACAGAGTAAAATCGTCTGGCGTTAGACATAGTAAATACTAAAGTAGGGCACGGTCTGGGCGCATTGCCGGCTAATGGGTTAAGTAGAGGCATTGGAAGATAGGTTTGTGAACCCATCTACTGGCAGTACCCCACCACTGACGAGTAAAATCGTCTGGCGTTAGACAGAGTAAATACTAAAGTAGGGCACGTCTGGGCACGTTGCCGGCTAATGGGTTAAGTAGAGGCATTGGCAGATAGGTTTGTGAACCCATCTACTGGTAGTACCCCACCACTGACGAGTAAAATCGTCTGGCGTTAGACAGAGTAAATACTAAAGTAGGGCACGTCTGGGCACGTTGCCGGCTAATGGGTTAAGTAGAGGCATTGGCAGATAGGTTTGTGAACCCATTTACTGGCAGTACCCCACCACATTAGACAGAGTAAATACTCTGGCGTTAGACAGAGTAAATACTAAAGTAGGGCACGTCTGGGCACGTTGCCGGCTAATGGGTTAAGTAGAGGCATTGGCAGATAGGTTTGTGAACCCATTTACTGGCAGTACCCCACCACTGACGAGTAAAATCGTCTGGCTTTAGACAGAGTAAATACTAAAGTAGGGCACGTCTGGGCACGTTGCCGGCTAATGGGTTAAGTAGAGGCATTGGCAGATAGGTTTGTGAACCCATCTACTGGTAGTACCCCACCACTGACGAGTAAAATCGTCTGGCGTTAGACAGAGTAAATACTAAAGTAGGGCACGTCTGGGCACGTTGCCGGCTAATGGGTTAAGTAGAGGCATTGGCAGATAGGTTTGTGAACCCATCTACTGTTAGTACCCCACCACTGACGAGTAAAATCGTCTGGCGTTAGACATAGTAAATACTAAAGTAGGGCAGGTCTGGGCGCATTGCCGGCTAATGGGTTAAGTAGAGGCATTGGCAGATAGGTTTGTGAACCCATTTACTGGCAGTACCCCACCACTGACAGAGAAAATCCTCTGGCGTTAGACATAGTAAATACTAAAGTAGGGCACGTCTGGGCACGTTGCCGGCTAATGGGCTAAGTAGAGGCATTGGCAGATAGGTTTGTGAACCCATTTACTGGCAGTACCCCAGCACTGACGAGTAAAATCGTCTGGCTTTAGACAGAGTAAATACTAAAGTAGGGCACGTCTGGGCACGTTGCTGGCTAATGGGTTAAGTAGAGGCATTGGCAGATAGGTTTGTGAACCCATCTACTGGTAGTACCCCACCACTGACAGAGTAAAATCGTCTGGCGTTAGACAGAGTAAATACTAAAGTAGGGCACGTCTGGGCACGTTGCCGGCTAATGGGTTAAGTAGAGGCATTGGCAGATAGGCTTGTGAACCCATCTACTGGTAGTACCCCACCACTGACGAGTAAAATCGTCTGGCGTTAGACAGAGTAAATACTAAAGTAGGGCACGTCTGGGCACGTTGCCGGCTAATGGGTTAAGTAGAGGCATTGGCAGATAGGTTTGTGAACCCATCTACTGTTAGTACCCACCACTGACGAGTAAAATCGTCTGGCGTTAGACATAGTAAATACTAAAGTAGGGCAGGTCTGGGCATTGCCGGCTAATGGGTTAAGTAGAGGCATTGGCAGATAGGTTTGTGAACCCATTTACTGGCAGTACCCCACCACATTAGACAGAGTAAATACTCTGGCGTTAGACAGAGTAAATACTAAAGTAGGGCACGTCTGGGCACGTTGCCGGCTAATGGGTTAAGTAGAGGCATTGGCAGATAGGTTTGTGAACCCATTTACTGGCAGTACCCCAGCACTGACGAGTAAAATACTAACTATAGACAGAGTAAATACTAAAGTAGGGCACGTCTGGGCACGTTGCCGGCTAATGGGTTAAGTAGAGGCATTGGCAGATAGGTTTGTGAACCCATCTACTGTAATACCCCACCACTGACGAGTAAAATCGTCTGGCGTTAGACATAGTAAATACTAAAGTAGGGCAGGTCTGGGCGCATTGCGGCTAATGGGTTAAGTAGAGGCATTGGCAGATAGGTTTGTGAACCCATTTACTGGCAGTACCCACCACATTAGACAGAGTAAATACTCTGGCGTTAGACATAGTAAATACTAAAGTAGGGCACGTCTGGGCACGTTGCGGCTAATGGGTTAAGTAGAGGCATTGGCAGAGTTTGTAGGTTTGTGAACCCATTTACTGGCAGTACCCCACCACTGACGAGTAAAATCGTCTGGCGTTAGACAGAGTAAATACTAAAGTAGGGCACGTCTGGGCACGTTGCCGGCTAATGGGTTAAGTAGAGGCATTGGCAGATAGGTTTGTGAACCCATTTACTGGCAGTACCCCACCACTGACAGAGTAAATACGTCTGGCGTTAGACATAGTAAATACTAAAGTAGGGCACGTCTGGGCACGTTGCCGGCTAATGGGTTAAGTAGAGGCATTGGCAGATAGGTTTGTGAACCCATCTACTGGCAGTACCCCACCACTGACGAGTAAAATCGTCTGGCGTTAGACAGAGTAAATACTAAAGTAGGGCACGTCTGGGCACGTTGCCGGCTAATGGGTTAAGTAGAGGCATTGGCAGATAGGTTTGTGAACCCATCTACTGTTAGTACCCCACCACTGACGAGTAAAATCGTCTGGCGTTAGACATAGTAAATACTAAAGTAGGGCAGGTCTGGGCGCATTGACGGCTAATGGGTTAAGTAGAGGCATTGGCAGATAGGTTTGTGAACCCATTTACTGGCAGTACCCCACCACATTAGACAGAGTAAATACTCTGGCGTTAGACATAGTAAATACTAAAGTAGGGCACGTCTGGGCACGTTGCCGGCTAATGGGCTAAGTAGAGGCATTGGCAGATAGGTTTGTGAACCCATTTACTGGCAGTACCCCAGCACTGACGAGTAAAATCGTCTGGCTTTAGACAGAGTAAATACTAAAGTAGGGCACGTCTGGGCACGTTGCCGGCTAATGGGTTAAGTAGAGGCATTGGCAGATAGGCTTGTGAACCCATCTACTGGTAGTACCCCACCACTGATGAGTAAAATCGTCTGGCGTTAGACAGAGTAAATACTAAAGTAGGGCACGTCTGGGCACGTTGCCGGCTAATGGGTTAAGTAGAGGCATTGGCAGATAGGTTTGTGAACCCATTTACTGGCAGTACCCCACCACATTAGACAGAATAAATACTCTGGCTTTAGACAGAGTAAATACTAAAGTAGGGCACGTCTGGGCATGTTGCCGGCTAATGGGTTAAGTAGAGGCATTGGCAGATAGGTTTGTGAACCCATTTACTGGCAGTACCCCACCACTGACGAGTAAAATCGTCTGGCGTTAGACAGAGTAAATACTAAAGTAGGGCACGTCTGGGCACGTTGCCGGCTAATGGGTTAAGTAGAGGCATTGGCAGATAGGTTTGTGAACCCATCTACTGGCAGTACCCACCACTGACGAGTAAAATCGTCTGGCGTTAGACAGAGTAAATACTAAAGTAGGGCACGTCTGGGCACGTTGCCGGCTAATGGGTTAAGTAGAGGCATTGGCAGATAGGTTTGTGAACCCATTTACTGGCAGTACCCCACCACTGACGAGTAAAATCGTCTGGCGTTAGACAGAGTAAATACTAAAGTAGGGCACGTCTGGGCACGTTGCCGGCTAATGGGTTAAGTAGAGGCATTGGCAGATAGGTTTGTGAACCCATTTACTGGCAGTACCCCACCACTGACGAGTAAAATCGTCTGGCGTTAGACATAGTAAATACTAAAGTAGGGCAGGTCTGGGCTCATTGCCGGCTAATGGGTTAAGTAGAGGCATTGGCAGATAGGTTTGTGAACCCATTTACTGGCAGTACCCCAGCACTGACGAGTAAAATACTAACTATAGACAGAGTAAATACTAAAGTAGGGCACGTCTGGGCACGTTGCCGGCTAATGGGTTAAGTAGAGGCATTGGCAGATAGGCTTGTGAACCCATCTACTGGTAGTACCCCACCACTGACGAGTAAAATCGTCTGGCGTTAGACAGAGTAAATACTAAAGTAGGGCACGTCTGGGCATGTTGCCGGCTAATGGGTTAAGTAGAGGCATTGGCAGATAGGTTTGTGAACCCATTTACTGGCAGTACCCACCATTGACGAGTAAAATCGTCTGGCGTTAGACATAGTAAATACTAAAGTAGGGCACGTCCGGGCACGCCGTCTAATGGGTTAAGTAGAGGCATTGGTAGATAGGTTTGTGAACCCATTTACTGGCAGTACCCCACCACTGACGAGTAAAATCGTCTGGCGTTAGACAGAGTAAATACTAAAGTAGGGCACGTCTGGGCACGTTGCCGGCTAATGGGTTAAGTAGAGGCATTGGCAGATAGGTTTGTGAACCCATTTACTGGCAGTACCCCACCACGTTAGACAGAATAAATACGTCTGGCGTTAGACAGAGTAAATACTAAAGTAGGGCACGTCTGGGCACGTTGCCGGCTAATGGGTTAAGTAGAGGCATTGGCAGATAGGTTTGTGAACCCATATACTGGAAGTACCCCACCACTGACGAGTAAAATCGTCTGGCGTTAGACAGAGTAAATACTAAAGTAGGGCACGTCTGGGCACGTTGCCGGCTAATGGGTTAAGTAGAGGCATTGGCAGATAGGTTTGTGAACCCATCTACTGTTAGTACCCCACCACTGACGAGTAAAATCGTCTGGCGTTAGACATAGTAAATACTAAAGTAGGGCAGGTCTGGGCACGTTGCCGGCTAATGGGTTAAGTAGAGGCATTGGCAGATAGGTTTGTGAACCCATTTACTGGCAGTACCCCACCACATTAGACAGAGTAAATACTCTGGCGTTAGACATAGTAAATACTAAAGTAGGGCACGTCTGGGCACGTTGCCGGCTAATGGGTTAAGTAGAGGCATTGGCAGATAGGTTTGTGAACCCATTTACTGGCAGTACCCCACCACTTAAGACAGAAAAAATACTCAGGAGTTAGACAGAGTAAATAATAAAGTAGGGCACTTCTGGGCACGTTGCGGCTAATGGGTTAAGTAGAGGCATTGGCAGATAGGTTTGTGAACCCATTTACTGGTAGTACCCCACCAATGACGAGTAAAATCGTCTGGCGTTAGACAGAGTAAATACTAAAGTAGGGCACGTCTGGGCACGTTTCCGGCTAATGGGTTAAGTAGAGGCATTGGCAGATAGGTTTGTGAACCCATCTACTGGTAGTACCCCACCACTGACGAGTAAAATCGTCTGGCATTAGACAGAGTAAATACTAAAGTAGGGCAGGTCTGGGCGCATTGCCGGCTAATGGGTTAAGTAGAGGCATTGGCAGATAGGTTTGTGAACCCATTTACTGGCAGTACCCCACCACATTAGACAGAGTAAATACTCTGGCGTTAGACATAGTAAATACTAAAGTAGGGCACGTCTGGGCACGTTGCCGGCTAATGGGTTAAGTAGAGGCATTGGCAGATAGGTTTGTGAACCCATTTACTGGCAGTACCCCAGCACTGACGAGAGTAAATACTAACGTTAGACAGAGTAAATACTAAAGTAGGGCACGTCTGGGCACGTTGCCGGCTAATGGGTTAAGTAGAGGCATTGGCAGATAGGTTTGTGAACCCATCTACTGGTAGTACCCCACCACTGACGAGTAAAATCGTCTGTTAGACAGAGTAAATACTAAAGTAGGGCACGTCTGGGCACGTTGCCGGCTAATGGGTTAAGTAGAGGCATTGGCAGATAGGTTTGTGAACCCATTTACTGGCAGTACCCCACCACTGACAGAGTAAAATCGTCTGGCGTTAGACATAGTAAATACTAAAGTAGGGCACGTCTGGGCACGTTGCCGGCTAATGGGTTAAGTAGAGGCATTGGCAGATAGGTTTGTGAACCCATTTACTGGCAGTACCCACCACTGACGAGTAAAATCGTCTGGCGTTAGACAGAGTAAATACTAAAGTAGGGCACGTCTGGGCACGTTGCCGGCTAATGGGTTAAGTAGAGGCATTGGCAGATAGGTTTGTGAACCCATCTACTGGCAGTACCCACCACTGACGAGTAAAATCGTCTGGCGTTAGACAGAGTAAATACTAAAGTAGGGCACGGTCTGGGCACGTTGCGGCTAATGGGTTAAGTAGAGGCATTGGCAGATAGGTTTGTGAACCCATTTACTGGCAGTACCCCACCACTGACAGTAAAATCGTCTGCCGTTAGACAGAGTAAATACTAAAGTAGGGCACGTCTGGGCACGCTGCCGGCTAATGGGTTAAGTAGAGGCATTGGCAGATAGGTTTGTGAACCCATCTACTGGTAGTACCCCACCACTGACGAGTAAAAATCGTCTGGCGTTAGACAGAGTAAATACTAAAGTAGGGCACGTCTGGGCACGTTGCCGGCTAATGGGTTAAGTAGAGGCATTGGCAGATAGGTTTGTGAACCCATCTACTGGTAGTACCCCACCACTGACGAGTAAAATCGTCTGGCATTAGACAGAGTAAATACTAAAGTAGGGCACGTCTGGGCACGTTGCCGGCTAATGGGTTAAGTAGAGGCATTGGCAGATAGGTTTGTGAACCCATTTACTGGCAGTACCCCACCACATTAGACAGAGTAAATACTCTGGCGTTAGACATAGTAAATACTAAAGTAGGGCACGTCTGGGCACGTTGCCGGCTAATGGGTTAAGTAGAGGCATTGGCAGATAGGTTTGTGAACCCATTTACTGGCAGTACCCCAGCACTGACGAGTAAAATACTAACTATAGACAGAGTAAATACTAAAGTAGGGCACGTCTGGGCACGTTGCCGGCTAATGGGTTAAGTAGAGGCATTGACAGATAGGCTTGTGAACCCATCTACTGGTAGTACCCCACCACTGATGAGTAAAATCGTCTGGCGTTAGACAGAGTAAATACTAAAGTAGGGCACGTCTGGGCACGTTGCCGGCTAATGGGTTAAGTAGAGGCATTGGCAGATAGGTTTGTGAACCCATTTACTGGCAGTACCCCACCACTGACGAGTAAAATCGTCTGGCGTTAGACAGAGTAAATACTAAAGTAGGGCACGTCTGGGCACGCGTCGGCTAATGGGTTAAGTAGAGGCATTGGCAGATAGGTTTGTGAACCCATCTACTGTTAGTACCCACCACATCAGACCGATTAAATCGTCTGGCGTTAGACATAGTAAATACTAAAGTAGGGCACGTCTGGGCACGTTGCCGGCTAATGGGTTAAGTAGAGGCATTGGCAGATAGGTTTGTGAACCCATTTACTGGCAGTACCCCACCAGATAGACAGAGTAAATACGTCTCGGGATAGACAGAGTAAATACTAAAGTAGGGCACGTCTGGGCACGTTGCCGGCTAATGGGTTAAGTAGAGGCATTGGCAGATAGGTTTGTGAACCCATCTACTGTAAGTACCCCACCACTTAGACGAGTAAAATCGTCAGGCGTTAGACAGAGTAAATACTAAAGTAGGGCACGTCTGGGCACGTTGCCGGCTAATGGGTTAAGTAGAGGCATTGGCAGATAGGTTTGTGAACCCATTTACTGGCAGTACCCCACCACGTTAGACAGAGTAAATACTCTGGCGTTAGACATAGTAAATACTAAAGTAGGGCACGTCTGGGCACGTTGCCTAATGGGTTAAGTAGAGGAATTGGCAGATAGGTTTGTGAACCCATCTACTGGTAGTACCCCACCACTGACGAGTAAAATCGTCTGGCGTTAGACAGAGTAAATACTAAAGTAGGGCACGTCTGGGCACGTTGCCGGCTAATGGGTTAAGTAGAGGCATTGGCAGATAGGTTTGTGAACCCATCTACTGTTAGTACCCCACCACTGACGAGTAAAATCGTCTGGCGTTAGACATAGTAAATACTAAAGTAGGGCAGGTCTGGGCGCATTGCCGGCTAATGGGTTAAGTAGAGGCATTGGCAGATAGGTTTGTGAACCCATTTACTGGCAGTACCCCACCACATTAGACAGAGTAAATTCGTCTCGCGTTAGACATAGTAAATACTAAAGTAGGGCACGTCTGGGCACGTTGCCGGCTAATGGGTTAAGTAGAGGCATTGGCAGATAGGTTTGTGAACCCATTTACTGGCAGTACCCCAGCACTGACGAGTAAAAATACTAACTATAGACAGAGTAAATACTAAAGTAGGGCACGTCTGGGCACGTTGCCGGCTAATGGGTTAAGTAGAGGCATTGGCAGATAGGTTTGTGAACCCATCTACTGGTAGTACCCCACCACTGACGAGTAAAATCGTCTGGCGTTAGACAGAGTAAATACTAAAGTAGGGCACGTCTGGGCACGTTGCCGGCTAATGGGTTAAGTAGAGGCATTGGCAGATAGGTTTGTGAACCCATTTACTGGCAGTACCCCACCACATTAGACAGAATAAATACTCTGGCGTTAGACAGAGTAAATACTAAAGTAGGGCACGTCTGGGCACGTTGCCGGCTAATGGGTTAAGTAGAGGCATTGGCAGATAGGTTTGTGAACCCATTTACTGGCAGTACCCCACCACATTAGACAGAATAAATACTCTGGCATTAGACAGAGTAAATACTAAAGTAGGGCACGTCTGGGCACGTTGCCGGCTAATGGGTTAAGTAGAGGCATTGGCAGATAGGTTTGTGAACCCATTTACTGGCAGTACCCCAGCACTGACGAGTAAAATACTAACTATAGACAGAGTAAATACTAAAGTAGGGCACGTCTGGGCACGTTGACGGCTAATGGGTTAAGTAGAGGCATTGGCAGATAGGTTTGTGAACCCATCTACTGGTAGTACCCCACCACTGACGAGTAAAATCGTCTGGCGTTAGACAGAGTAAATACTAAAGTAGGGCACGTCTGGGCACGTTGCCGCTAATGGGTTAAGTAGAGGCATTGGCAGATAGGTTTGTGAACCCATCTACTGGCAGTACCCCACCACTGACGAGTAAAATCGTCTGGCGTTAGACAGAGTAAATACTAAAGTAGGGCACGTCTGGGCGCATTGCCGGCTAATGGGTTAAGTAGAGGCATTGGCAGATAGGTTTGTGAACCCATTTACTGGCAGTACCCCAGCACTGACGAGTAAAATACTAACTATAGACAGAGTAAATACTAAAGTAGGGCACGTCTGGGCACGTTGCCGGCTAATGGGTTAAGTAGAGGCATTGGCAGATAGGTTTGTGAACCCATCTACTGTTAGTACCCCACCACTGACGAGTAAAATCGTCTGGCGTTAGACATAGTAAATACTAAAGTAGGGCAGGTCTGGGCGCATTGCCGGCTAATGGGTTAAGTAGAGGCATTGGCAGATAGGTTTGTGAACCCATTTACTGGCAGTACCCCACCACATTAGACAGAGTAAATACTCTGGCGTTAGACATAGTAAATACTAAAGTAGGGCACGTCTGGGCACGTTGCCGGCTAATGGGTTAAGTAGAGGCATTGGCAGATAGGTTTGTGAACCCATCTACTGGCAGTACCCCACCACTGATGAGTAAAATCGTCTGGCGTTAGACAGAGTAAATACTAAAGTAGGGCACGTCTGGGCACGTTGCCGGCTAATGGGTTAAGTAGAGGCATTGGCAGATAGGTTTGTGAACCCATTTACTGGCAGTACCCCACCACGTTAGACAGAATAAATACTCTGGCGTTAGACAGAGTAAATACTAAAGTAGGGCACGTCTGGGCACGTTGCCGGCTAATGGGTTAAGTAGAGGCATTGGCAGATAGGTTTGTGAACCCATCTACTGGTAGTACCCCACCACTGACGAGTAAAATCGTCTGGCGTTAGACAGAGTAAATACTAAAATAGGCACGTCTGGGCACGTTGCCGGCTAATGGGTTAAGTAGAGGCATTGGCAGATAGGTTTGTGAACCCATCTACTGTTAGTACCCCACCACTGACGAGTAAAATCGTCTGGCGTTAGACATAGTAAATACTAAAGTAGGGCAGGTCTGGGCGCATTGCCGGCTAATGGGTTAAGTAGAGGCATTGGCAGATAGGTTTGTGAACCCATTTACTGGCAGTACCCCACCACATTAGACAGAGTAAATACTCTGGCGTTAGACATAGTAAATACTAAAGTAGGGCACGTCTGGGCACGTTGCCGGCTAATGGGCTAAGTAGAGGCATTGGCAGATAGGTTTGTGAACCCATTTACTGGCAGTACCCCAGCACTGACGAGTAAAATACTAACTATAGACAGAGTAAATACTAAAGTAGGGCACGTCTGGGCACGTTGCCGGCTAATGGGTTAAGTAGAGGCATTGACAGATAGGTTTGTGAACCCATCTACTGGTAGTACCCCACCACTGACGAGTAAAATCGTCTGGCTTTAGACAGAGTAAATACTAAAGTAGGGCACGTCTGGGCACGTTGCTGGCTAATGGGTTAAGTAGAGGCATTGGCAGATAGGTTTGTGAACCCATTTACTGGCAGTACCCCACCACATTAGACAGAATAAATACTCTGGCGTTAGACAGAGTAAATACTAAAGTAGGGCACGTCTGGGCACGTTGCCGGCTAATGGGTTAAGTAGAGGCATTGGCAGATAGGTTTGTGAACCCATTTACTGGCAGTACCCCACCACTGACGAGTAAAATCGTCTGGCGTTAGACAGAGTAAATACTAAAGTAGGGCACGTCTGGGCACGTTGCCGGCTAATGGGTTAAGTAGAGGCATTGGCAGATAGGTTTGTGAACCCATTTACTGGCAGTACCCCACCACTGACGAGTAAAATACTAACTATAGACAGAGTAAATACTAAAGTAGGGCACGTCTGGGCACGTTGCCGGCTAATGGGTTAAGTAGAGGCATTGGCAGATAGGCTTGTGAACCCATCTACTGGTAGTACCCCACCACTGACGAGTAAAATCGTCTGGCGTTAGACAGAGTAAATACTAAAGTAGGGCACGTCTGGGCACGTTGCCGGCTAATGGGTTAAGTAGAGGCATTGGCAGATAGGTTTGTGAACCCATCTACTGTTAGTACCCCACCACTGACGAGTAAAATCGTCTGGCGTTAGACATAGTAAATACTAAAGTAGGGCAGGTCTGGGCGCATTGCCGGCTAATGGGTTAAGTAGAGGCATTGGCAGATAGGTTTGTGAACCCATTTACTGGCAGTACCCCACCACATTAGACAGAGTAAATACTCTGGCGTTAGACATAGTAAATACTAAAGTAGGGCACGTCTGGGCACGTTGCCGGCTAATGGGCTAAGTAGAGGCATTGGCAGATAGGTTTGTGAACCCATTTACTGGCAGTACCCCAGCACTGACGAGTAAAATACTAACTATAGACAGAGTAAATACTAAAGTAGGGCACGTCTGGGCACGTTGCGGCTAATGGGTTAAGTAGAGGCATTGGCAGATAGGCTTGTGAACCCATCTACTGGTAGTACCCCACCACTGATGAGTAAAATCGTCTGGCGTTAGACAGAGTAAATACTAAAGTAGGGCACGTCTGGGCACGTTGCCGGCTAATGGGTTAAGTAGAGGCATTGGCAGATAGGTTTGTGAACCCATTTACTGGCAGTACCCCACCACATTAGACAGAATAAATACTCTGGCGTTAGACAGAGTAAATACTAAAGTAGGGCACGTCTGGGCACGTTGCCGGCTAATGGGTTAAGTAGAGGCATTGGCAGATAGGTTTGTGAACCCATTTACTGGCAGTACCCCAGCACTGACGAGTAAAATACTAACTATAGACAGAGTAAATACTAAAGTAGGGCACGTCTGGGCACGTTGCCGGCTAATGGGTTAAGTAGAGGCATTGGCAGATAGGTTTGTGAACCCATTTACTGGCAGTACCCCACCACTGACGAGTAAAATCGTCTGGCGTTAGACATAGTAAATACTAAAGTAGGGCAGGTCTGGGCGCATTGCCGGCTAATGGGTTAAGTAGAGGCATTGGCAGATAGGTTTGTGAACCCATCTACTGGTAGTACCCCACCACTGACGAGTAAAATCGTCTGGCGTTAGACAGAGTAAATACTAAAGTAGGGCACGTCTGGGCACGTTGCCGGCTAATGGGTTAAGTAGAGGCATTGGCAGATAGGTTTGTGAACCCATTTACTGGCAGTACCCCACCACATTAGACAGAGTAAATACTCTGGCGTTAGACATAGTAAATACTAAAGTAGGGCACGTCTGGGCACGTTGCCGGCTAATGGGCTAAGTAGAGGCATTGGCAGATAGGTTTGTGAACCCATTTACTGGCAGTACCCCACCACTGACGAGTAAAATACTGGCGTTAGACAGAGTAAATACTAAAGTAGGGCACGTCTGGGCACGTTGCCGGCTAATGGGTTAAGTAGAGGCATTGGCAGATAGGCTTGTGAACCCATCTACTGGTAGTACCCCACCACTGACGAGTAAAATCGTCTGGCGTTAGACAGAGTAAATACTAAAGTAGGGCACGTCTGGGCACGTTGCCGGCTAATGGGTTAAGTAGAGGCATTGGCAGATAGGTTTGTGAACCCATTTACTGGCAGTACCCCACCACATTAGACAGAGTAAATACTCTGGCGTTAGACAGAGTAAATACTAAAGTAGGGCACGTCTGGGCACGTTGCCGGCTAATGGGTTAAGTAGAGGCATTGGCAGATAGGTTTGTGAACCCATTTACTGGCAGTACCCCACCACTGACGAGTAAAATACTAACTATAGACAGAGTAAATACTAAAGTAGGGCACGTCTGGGCACGTTGCCGGCTAATGGGTTAAGTAGAGGCATTGTCAGATAGGCTTGTGAACCCATCTACTGGTAGTACCCCACCACTGACGAGTAAAATCGTCTGGCGTTAGACATAGTAAATACTAAAGTAGGGCACGTCTGGGCGCATTGCCGGCTAATGGGTTAAGTAGAGGCATTGGCAGATAGGTTTGTGAACCCATTTACTGGCAGTACCCCACCACATTAGACAGAGTAAATACTCTGGCGTTAGACATAGTAAATACTAAAGTAGGGCACGTCTGGGCACGTTGCCGGCTAATGGGTTAAGTAGAGGCATTGGCAGATAGGTTTGTGAACCCATTTACTGGCAGTACCCCACCACGTTAGACAGAATAAATACTCTGGCGTTAGACAGAGTAAATACTAAAGTAGGGCACGTCTGGGCACGTTGCCGGCTAATGGGTTAAGTAGAGGCATTGGCAGATAGGTTTGTGAACCCATCTACTGGCAGTACCCCACCACTGACGAGTAAAATCGTCTGGCGTTAGACATAGTAAATACTAAAGTAGGGCACGTCTGGGCGCATTGCCGGCTAATGGGTTAAGTAGAGGCATTGGCAGATAGGTTTGTGAACCCATCTACTGGCAGTACCCCACCACTGACGAGTAAAATCGTCTGGCGTTAGACAGAGTAAATACTAAAGTAGGGCACGTCTGGGCACGTTGCCGGCTAATGGGTTAAGTAGAGGCATTGGCAGATAGGTTTGTGAACCCATCTACTGGAAGTACCCCACCACTGACGAGTAAAATCGTCTGGCGTTAGACAGAGTAAATACTAAAGTAGGGCACGTCTGGGCACGCGTCCGGCTAATGGGTTAAGTAGAGGCATTGGCAGATAGGTTTGTGAACCCATTTACTGGCAGTACCCCACCACATTAGACGAGTAAAATCGTCTGGCGTTAGACATAGTAAATACTAAAGTAGGGCACGTCTGGGCACGTTGCCGGCTAATGGGTTAAGTAGAGGCATTGGCAGATAGGTTTGTGAACCCATTTACTGGCAGTACCCCCACTGTAGAGTAAAATACTAACTATAGACAGAGTAAATACTAAAGTAGGGCACGTCTGGGCACGTTGCCGGCTAATGGGTTAAGTAGAGGCATTGACAGATAGGCTTGTGAACCCATCTACTGTTAGTACCCCACCACTGACGAGTAAAATCGTCTGGCGTTAGACAGAGTAAATACTAAAGTAGGGCACGTCTGGGCACATTGCCGGCTAATGGGTTAAGTAGAGGCATTGGCAGATAGGTTTGTGAACCCATTTACTGGCAGTACCCACCACATTAGACAGAGTAAATACTCTGGCGTTAGACATAGTAAATACTAAAGTAGGGCACGTCTGGGCACGTTGCCGGCTAATGGGTTAAGTAGAGGCATTGGCAGATAGGTTTGTGAACCCATTTACTGGCAGTACCCCAGCACTGACGAGTAAAATACTGGCGTTAGACAGAGTAAATACTAAAGTAGGGCACGTCTGGGCACGTTGCCGGCTAATGGGTTAAGTAGAGGCATTGGCAGATAGGTTTGTGAACCCATCTACTGTTAGTACCCCACCACTGACGAGTAAAATCGTCTGGCGTTAGACATAGTAAATACTAAAGTAGGGCAGGTCTGGGCGCATTGCCGGCTAATGGGTTAAGTAGAGGCATTGGCAGATAGGTTTGTGAACCCATTTACTGGCAGTACCCCACCACATTAGACAGAATAAATACTCTGGCGTTAGACAGAGTAAATACTAAAGTAGGGCACGTCTGGGCACGTTGCCGGCTAATGGGTTAAGTAGAGGCATTGGCAGATAGGTTTGTGAACCCATTTACTGGCAGTACCCCAGCACGTTAGACAGAATAAATACTCTGGCGTTAGACAGAGTAAATACTAAAGTAGGGCACGTCTGGGCACGTTGCCGGCTAATGGGTTAAGTAGAGGCATTGGCAGATAGGTTTGTGAACCCATCTACTGGTAGTACCCCACCACTGACGAGTAAAATCGTCTGGCGTTAGACATAGTAAATACTAAAGTAGGGCAGGTCTGGGCGCATTGCCGGCTAATGGGTTAAGTAGAGGCATTGGCAGATAGGTTTGTGAACCCATTTACTGGTAGTACCCCACCACTGACGAGTAAAATCGTCTGGCGTTAGACAGAGTAAATACTAAAGTAGGGCACGTCTGGGCACGTTTCCGGCTAATGGGTTAAGTAGAGGCATTGGCAGATAGGCTTGTGAACCCATCTACTGGTAGTACCCCACCAATGACGAGTAAAATCGTCTGGCGTTAGACAGAGTAAATACTAAAGTAGGGCATGTCTGGGCACGTTTCCGGCTAATGGGTTAAGTAGAGGCATTGGCAGATAGGTTTGTGAACCCATTTACTGGCAGTACCCCACCACTGACGAGTAAAATCGTCTGGCGTTAGACATAGTAAATACTAAAGTAGGGCACGTCTGGGCACGTTGCCGGCTAATGGGTTAAGTAGAGGCATTGGCAGATAGGTTTGTGAACCCATTTACTGGCAGTACCCCACCACTGACGAGTAAAATACTAACTATAGACAGAGTAAATACTAAAGTAGGGCACGTCTGGGCACGTTGCCGGCTAATGGGTTAAGTAGAGGCATTGGCAGATAGGTTTGTGAACCCATCTACTGTTAGTACCCCACCACTGACGAGTAAAATCGTCTGGCGTTAGACATAGTAAATACTAAAGTAGGGCAGGTCTGGGCGCATTGCCGGCTAATGGGTTAAGTAGAGGCATTGGCAGATAGGTTTGTGAACCCATTTACTGGCAGTACCCCACCACATTAGACAGAGTAAATACTCTGGCGTTAGACATAGTAAATACTAAAGTAGGGCACGTCTGGGCACGTTGCCGGCTAATGGGTTAAGTAGAGGCATTGGCAGATAGGTTTGTGAACCCATTTACTGGCAGTACCCCACCACTGACGAGTAAAATCGTCTGGCGTTAGACAGAGTAAATACTAAAGTAGGGCACGTCTGGGCACGTTGCCGGCTAATGGGTTAAGTAGAGGCATTGGCAGATAGGTTTGTGAACCCATTTACTGGCAGTACCCCAGCACTGACGAGTAAAATACTAACTATAGACAGAGTAAATACTAAAGTAGGGCACGTCTGGGCACGTTGCCGGCTAATGGGTTAAGTAGAGGCATTGGCAGATAGGCTTGTGAACCCATCTACTGGTAGTACCCCACCACTGACGAGTAAAATCGTCTGGCGTTAGACAGAGTAAATACTAAAGTAGGGCACGTCTGGGCACGTTGCCGGCTAATGGGTTAAGTAGAGGCATTGGCAGATAGGTTTGTGAACCCATCTACTGTTAGTACCCCACCACTGACGAGTAAAATCGTCTGGCGTTAGACATAGTAAATACTAAAGTAGGGCAGGTCTGGGCGCATTGCCGGCTAATGGGTTAAGTAGAGGCATTGGCAGATAGGTTTGTGAACCCATTTACTGGCAGTACCCCACCACATTAGACAGAGTAAATACTCTGGCGTTAGACATAGTAAATACTAAAGTAGGGCACGTCTGGGCACGTTGCCGGCTAATGGGTTAAGTAGAGGCATTGGCAGATAGGTTTGTGAACCCATTTACTGGCAGTACCCCAGCACTGACGAGTAAAATACTCTGGCGTTAGACAGAGTAAATACTAAAGTAGGGCACGTCTGGGCACGTTGCCGGCTAATGGGTTAAGTAGAGGCATTGGCAGATAGGCTTGTGAACCCATCTACTGGTAGTACCCCACCACTGATGAGTAAAATCGTCTGGCGTTAGACAGAGTAAATACTAAAGTAGGGCACGTCTGGGCACGTTGCCGGCTAATGGGTTAAGTAGAGGCATTGGCAGATAGGTTTGTGAACCCATTTACTGGCAGTACCCCACCACATTAGACAGAGTAAATACTCTGGCGTTAGACAGAGTAAATACTAAAGTAGGGCACGTCTGGGCACGTTGCCGGCTAATGGGTTAAGTAGAGGCATTGGCAGATAGGTTTGTGAACCCATTTACTGGCAGTACCCCAGCACTGACGAGTAAAATACTAACTATAGACAGAGTAAATACTAAAGTAGGGCACGTCTGGGCACGTTGCCGGCTAATGGGTTAAGTAGAGGCATTGGCAGATAGGTTTGTGAACCCATCTACTGTTAGTACCCACCACTGACGAGTAAAATCGTCTGGCGTTAGACAGAGTAAATACTAAAGTAGGGCACGTCTGGGCACGTTGCCGGCTAATGGGTTAAGTAGAGGCATTGGCAGATAGGTTTGTGAACCCATTTACTGGCAGTACCCCACCACATTAGACAGAGTAAATACTCTGGCGTTAGACATAGTAAATACTAAAGTAGGGCACGTCTGGGCACGTTGCCGGCTAATGGGTTAAGTAGAGGCATTGGCAGATAGGTTTGTGAACCCATTTACTGGCAGTACCCCACCACGTTAGACAGAATAAATACTCTGGCGTTAGACAGAGTAAATACTAAAGTAGGGCACGTCTGGGCACGTTGCCGGCTAATGGGTTAAGTAGAGGCATTGGCAGATAGGTTTGTGAACCCATCTACTGTTAGTACCCCACCACTGACGAGTAAAATCGTCTGGCGTTAGACATAGTAAATACTAAAGTAGGGCAGGTCTGGGCGCATTGCCGGCTAATGGGTTAAGTAGAGGCATTGGCAGATAGGTTTGTGAACCCATTTACTGGCAGTACCCCACCACATTAGACAGAGTAAATACTCTGGCGTTAGACATAGTAAATACTAAAGTAGGGCACGTCTGGGCACGTTGCCGGCTAATGGGTTAAGTAGAGGCATTGGCAGATAGGTTTGTGAACCCATTTACTGGCAGTACCCCACACGTTAGACAGAATAAATACTCTGGCGTTAGACAGAGTAAATACTAAAGTAGGGCACGTCTGGGCACGTTGCCGGCTAATGGGTTAAGTAGAGGCATTGGCAGATAGGCTTGTGAACCCATCTACTGGTAGTACCCCACCACTGACGAGTAAAATCGTCTGGCGTTAGACAGAGTAAATACTAAAGTAGGGCAGGTCTGGGCGCATTGCCGGCTAATGGGTTAAGTAGAGGCATTGGCAGATAGGTTTGTGAACCCATCTACTGGAAGTACCCCACCACTGACGAGTAAAATCGTCTGGCGTTAGACAGAGTAAATACTAAAGTAGGGCACGTCTGGGCACGTTGCTGGCTAATGGGTTAAGTAGAGGCATTGGCAGATAGGTTTGTGAACCCATCTACTGGCAGTACCCCACCACTAACGAGTAAAATCGTCTGGCGTTAGACAGAGTAAATACTAAAGTAGGGCACGTCTGGGCACGTTGCCGGCTAATGGGTTAAGTAGAGGCATTGGCAGATAGGTTTGTGAACCCATCTACTGTTAGTACCCCACCACTGACGAGTAAAATCGTCTGGCGTTAGACAGAGTAAATACTAAAGTAGGGCACGTCTGGGCACGTTTCCGGCTAATGGGTTAAGTAGAGGCATTGGCAGATAGGTTTGTGAACCCATTTACTGGCAGTACCCCACCACTGACGAGTAAAATCGTCTGGCGTTAGACATAGTAAATACTAAAGTAGGGCACGTCTGGGCACGTTGCCGGCTAATGGGTTAAGTAGAGGCATTGGCAGATAGGTTTGTGAACCCATTTACTGGCAGTACACCACCACATTAGACAGAGTAAATACTCTGGCGTTAGACAGAGTAAATACTAAAGTAGGGCACGTCTGGGCACGTTGCCGGCTAATGGGTTAAGTAGAGGCATTGGCAGATAGGTTTGTGAACCCATTTACTGGCAGTACCCCAGCACTGACGAGTAAAATACTAACGTTAGACAGAGTAAATACTAAAGTAGGGCACGTCTGGGCATGTTGCCGGCTAATGCGTTAAGTAGAGGCATTGGCAGATAGGCTTGTGAACCCATCTACTGGTAGTACCCCACCACTGACGAGTAAAATCGTCTGGCGTTAGACAGAGTAAATACTAAAGTAGGGCACGTCTGGGCATGTTGCCGGCTAATGGGTTAAGTAGAGGCATTGGCAGATAGGTTTGTGAACCCATCTACTGGCAGTACCCCACCACTGACGAGTAAAATCGTCTGGCGTTAGACATAGTAAATACTAAAGTAGGGCAGGTCTGGGCGCATTGCCGGCTAATGGGTTAAGTAGAGGCATTGGCAGATAGGTTTGTGAACCCATTTACTGGCAGTACCCCACCACATTAGACAGAGTAAATACTCTGGCGTTAGACATAGTAAATACTAAAGTAGGGCACGTCTGGGCACGTTGCCGGGTAATGGGTTAAGTAGAGGCATTGGCAGATAGGTTTGTGAACCCATTTACTGGCAGTACCCCACCACTGACGAGTAAAATCGTCTAACTTAGACAGAGTAAATACTAAAGTAGGGCACGTCTGGGCACGTTGCCGCTTATGGGTTAAGTAGAGGCATTGGCAGATAGGCTTGTGAACCCATCTACTGGTAGTACCCCACCACTGACGAGTAAAATCGTCTGGCGTTAGACAGAGTAAATACTAAAGTAGGGCACGTCTGGGCACGTTGCCGGCTAATGGGTTAAGTAGAGGCATTGGCAGATAGGTTTGTGAACCCATTTACTGGCAGTACCCCACCACATTAGACAGAATAAATACTCTGGCGTTAGACAGAGTAAATACTAAAGTAGGGCACGTCTGGGCACGTTGCCGGCTAATGGGTTAAGTAGAGGCATTGGCAGATAGGCTTGTGAACCCATCTACTGGTAGTACCCCACCACTGACGAGTAAAATACTAACTATAGACAGAGTAAATACTAAAGTAGGGCACGTCTGGGCACGTTGCCGGCTAATGGGTTAAGTAGAGGCATTGGCAGATAGGTTTGTGAACCCAGCTACTGGCAGTAGTACCCCACCACTGACGAGTAAAATCGTCTGGCGTTAGACAGAGTAAATACTAAAGTAGGGCACGTCTGGGCACGTTGCCGGCTAATGGGTTAAGTAGAGGCATTGGCAGATAGGTTTGTGAACCCATTTACTGGCAGTACCCCACCACATTAGACAGAGTAAATACTCTGGCGTTAGACAGAGTAAATACTAAAGTAGGGCACGTCTGGGCACGTTGCCGGCTAATGGGTTAAGTAGAGGCATTGGCAGATAGGTTTGTGAACCCATTTACTGGCAGTACCCCACCACATTAGACAGAATAAATACTCTGGCGTTAGACAGAGTAAATACTAAAGTAGGGCACGTCTGGGCACGTTGCCGGCTAATGGGTTAAGTAGAGGCATTGGCAGATAGGTTTGTGAACCCATCTACTGTTAGTACCCCACCACTGACGAGTAAAATCGTCTGGCGTTAGACATAGTAAATACTAAAGTAGGGCAGGTCTGGGCGCATTGCCGGCTAATGGGTTAAGTAGAGGCATTGGCAGATAGGTTTGTGAACCCATTTACTGGCAGTACCCCACCACATTAGACAGAGTAAATACTCTGGCGTTAGACATAGTAAATACTAAAGTAGGGCACGTCTGGGCACGTTGCCGGCTAATGGGTTAAGTAGAGGCATTGGCAGATAGGTTTGTGAACCCATTTACTGGCAGTACCCCAGCACGTTAGACAGAATAAATACTCTGGCGTTAGACAGAGTAAATACTAAAGTAGGGCACGTCTGGGCACGTTGCCGGCTAATGGGTTAAGTAGAGGCATTGGCAGATAGGTTTGTGAACCCATCTACTGGTAGTACCCCACCACTGACGAGTAAAATCGTCTGGCGTTAGACAGAGTAAATACTAAAGTAGGGCAGGTCTGGGCGCATTGCCGGCTAATGGGTTAAGTAGAGGCATTGGCAGATAGGTTTGTGAACCCATTTACTGGCAGTACCCCACCACTGACGAGTAAAATCGTCTGGCGTTAGACAGAGTAAATACTAAAGTAGGGCACGTCTGGGCACGTTGCCGGCTAATGGGTTAAGTAGAGGCATTGGCAGATAGGTTTGTGAACCCATCTACTGGCAGTACCCACCACTGACGAGTAAAATCGTCTGGCGTTAGACAGAGTAAATACTAAAGTAGGGCACGTCTGGGCACGT
Organism: Trachythela sp. YZ-2020; assembly: GCA_016169945.1. Lineage (NCBI taxonomy): Eukaryota > Metazoa > Cnidaria > Anthozoa > Malacalcyonacea > Clavulariidae > Trachythela > Trachythela sp. YZ-2020. The sequence continues at coordinate 416,395 of JADLSH010000029.1, read as the reverse complement.
TGCCGGCTAATGGGTTAAGTAGAGGCATTGGCAGATAGGTTTGTGAACCCATCTACTGGTAGTACCCCACCACTGACGAGTAAAATCGTCTGGCGTTAGACAGAGTAAATACTAAAGTAGGGCACGTCTGGGCACGTTGCCGGCTAATGGGTTAAGTAGAGGCATTGGCAGATAGGTTTGTGAACCCATTTACTGGCAGTACCCCAGCACTGACAGAGTAAATTCGTCTGGCGTTAGACATAGTAAATACTAAAGTAGGGCACGTCTGGGCACGTTGCCGGCTAATGGGTTAAGTAGAGGCATTGGCAGATAGGTTTGTGAACCCATTTACTGGCAGTACCCCACCACATTAGACAGAATAAATACTCTGGCGTTAGACAGAGTAAATACTAAAGTAGGGCACGTCTGGGCACGTTGCCGGCTAATGGGTTAAGTAGAGGCATTGGCAGATAGGTTTGTGAACCCATTTACTGGCAGTACCCCACCACTTAGACGAGTAAAATACTAACTATAGACAGAGTAAATACTAAAGTAGGGCACGTCTGGGCACGTTGCCGGCTAATGGGTTAAGTAGAGGCATTGGCAGATAGGCTTGTGAACCCATCTACTGGTAGTACCCCACCACTGACGAGTAAAATCGTCTGGCGTTAGACAGAGTAAATACTAAAGTAGGGCACGTCTGGGCACGTTGCCGGCTAATGGGTTAAGTAGAGGCATTGGCAGATAGGTTTGTGAACCCATCTACTGTTAGTACCCCACCACTGACGAGTAAAATCGTCTGGCGTTAGACATAGTAAATACTAAAGTAGGGCAGGTCTGGGCGCATTGCCGGCTAATGGGTTAAGTAGAGGCATTGGCAGATAGGTTTGTGAACCCATTTACTGGCAGTACCCACCACATTAGACAGAGTAAATACTCTGGCGTTAGACATAGTAAATACTAAAGTAGGGCACGTCTGGGCACGTTGCCGGCTAATGGGTTAAGTAGAGGCATTGGCAGATAGGTTTGTGAACCCATTTACTGGCAGTACCCCAGCACTGACGAGTAAAATACTAACTATAGACAGAGTAAATACTAAAGTAGGGCACGTCTGGGCACGTTGCCGGCTAATGGGTTAAGTAGAGGCATTGACAGATAGGCTTGTGAACCCATCTACTGGTAGTACCCCACCACTGATGAGTAAAATCGTCTGGCGTTAGACAGAGTAAATACTAAAGTAGGGCACGTCTGGGCACGTTGCCGGCTAATGGGTTAAGTAGAGGCATTGGCAGATAGGTTTGTGAACCCATTTACTGGCAGTACCCCACCACATTAGACAGAATAAATACTCTGGCGTTAGACAGAGTAAATACTAAAGTAGGGCACGTCTGGGCACGTTGCCGGCTAATGGGTTAAGTAGAGGCATTGGCAGATAGGTTTGTGAACCCATTTACTGGCAGTACCCCACCACTGACGAGTAAAATCGTCTGGCGTTAGACAGAGTAAATACTAAAGTAGGGCACGTCTGGGCACGTTGCCGCCTAATGGGTTAAGTAGAGGCATTGGCAGATAGGTTTGTGAACCCATCTACTGTTAGTACCCCACCACTGACGAGTAAAATCGTCTGGCGTTAGACATAGTAAATACTAAAGTAGGGCAGGTCTGGGCGCATTGCCGGCTAATGGGTTAAGTAGAGGCATTGGCAGATAGGTTTGTGAACCCATTTACTGGCAGTACCCCACCACATTAGACAGAGTAAATACTCTGGCGTTAGACATAGTAAATACTAAAGTAGGGCACGTCTGGGCACGTTGCCGGCTAATGGGTTAAGTAGAGGCATTGGCAGATAGGTTTGTGAACCCATTTACTGGCAGTACCCCAGCACGTTAGACAGAATAAATACTCTGGCGTTAGACAGAGTAAATACTAAAGTAGGGCACGTCTGGGCACGTTGCCTGCTAATGGGTTAAGCAGAGGCATTGGCAGATAGGTTTGTGAACCCATCTACTGTTAGTACCCACCACTGACGAGTAAAATCGTCTGGCGTTAGACATAGTAAATACTAAAGTAGGGCAGGTCTGGGCGCATTGCCGGCTAATGGGTTAAGTAGAGGCATTGGCAGATAGGTTTGTGAACCCATTTACTGGCAGTACCCCACCACATTAGACAGAATAAATACTCTGGCGTTAGACAGAGTAAATACTAAAGTAGGGCACGTCTGGGCACGTTGCCGGCTAATGGGTTAAGTAGAGGCATTGGCAGATAGGTTTGTGAACCCATTTACTGGCAGTACCCCACCACTTAGACAGAGTAAAATCGTCTGGCGTTAGACAGAGTAAATACTAAAGTAGGGCACGTTGCCGGCTAATGGGTTAAGTAGAGGCATTGGCAGATAGGTTTGTGAACCCATCTACTGGCAGTACCCACCACTGACGAGTAAAATCGTCTGGCGTTAGACATAGTAAATACTAAAGTAGGGCAGGTCTGGGCGCATTGCCGGCTAATGGGTTAAGTAGAGGCATTGGCAGATAGGTTTGTGAACCCATTTACTGGCAGTACCCCACCACTGACGAGTAAAATCGTCTGGCGTTAGACAGAGTAAATACTAAAGTAGGGCACGTCTGGGCACGTTGCCGGCTAATGGGTTAAGTAGAGGCATTGGCAGATAGGTTTGTGAACCCATCTACTGGCAGTACCCCACCACTGACGAGTAAAATCGTCTGGCGTTAGACAGAGTAAATACTAAAGTAGGGCACGTCTGGGCACGTTGGCTAATGGGTTAAGTAGAGGCATTGGCAGATAGGTTTGTGAACCCATCTACTGGTAGTACCCCACCACTGACGAGTAAAATCGTCTGGCGTTAGACAGAGTAAATACTAAAGTAGGGCACGTCTGGGCACGTTGCGGCTAATGGGTTAAGTAGAGGCATTGGCAGATAGGTTTGTGAACCCATTTACTGGCAGTACCCACCACATTAGACAGAGTAAATACTCTGGCATTAGACAGAGTAGTAAATACTAAAGTAGGGCACGTCTGGGCACGTTGCCGGCTAATGGGTTAAGTAGAGGCATTGGCAGATAGGTTTGTGAACCCATATACTGGAAGTACCCCACCACTGACGAGTAAAATCGTCTGGCGTTAGACAGAGTAAATACTAAAGTATGGCACGTCTGGGCACGTTGCCGGCTAATGGGTTAAGTAGAGGCATTGGCAGATAGGCTTGTGAACCCATCTACTGGTAGTACCCCACCACTGATGAGTAAAATCGTCTGGCGTTAGACAGAGTAAATACTAAAGTAGGGCACGTCTGGGCACGTTGCCGGCTAATGGGTTAAGTAGAGGCATTGGCAGATAGGTTTGTGAACCCATTTACTGGCAGTACCCCACCACGTTAGACAGAATAAATACTCTGGCGTTAGACAGAGTAAATACTAAAGTAGGGCACGTCTGGGCACGTTGCCGGCTAATGGGTTAAGTAGAGGCATTGGCAGATAGGCTTGTGAACCCATCTACTGGTAGTACCCCACCACTGACGAGTAAAATCGTCTGGCGTTAGACAGAGTAAATACTAAAGTAGGGCACGTCTGGGCACGTTGCCGGCTAATGGGTTAAGTAGAGGCATTGGCAGATAGGTTTGTGAACCCATCTACTGTTAGTACCCCACCACTGACGAGTAAAATCGTCTGGCGTTAGACATAGTAAATACTAAAGTAGGGCAGGTCTGGGCGCATTGCCGGCTAATGGGTTAAGTAGAGGCATTGGCAGATAGGTTTGTGAACCCATTTACTGGCAGTACCCCACCACTGACGAGTAAAATCGTCTGGCGTTAGACATAGTAAATACTAAAGTAGGGCACGTCTGGGCACGTTGCCGGCTAATGGGTTAAGTAGAGGCATTGGCAGATAGGTTTGTGAACCCATTTACTGGCAGTACCCCAGCACGTTAGACAGAGTAAATACTAGCGTTAGACAGAGTAAATACTAAAGTAGGGCACGTCTGGGCACGTTGCCGGCTAATGGGTTAAGTAGAGGCATTGGCAGATAGGTTTGTGAACCCATCTACTGGTAGTACCCCACCACTGACGAGTAAAATCGTCTGGCATTAGACAGAGTAAATACTAAAGTAGGGCAGGTCTGGGCGCATTGCCGGCTAATGGGTTAAGTAGAGGCATTGGCAGATAGGTTTGTGAACCCATTTACTGGCAGTACCCCACCACTGACGAGTAAAATCGTCTGGCGTTAGACAGAGTAAATACTAAAGTAGGGCACGTCTGGGCACGTTGCCGGCTAATGGGTTAAGTAGAGGCATTGGCAGATAGGTTTGTGAACCCATCTACTGGTAGTACCCCACCACTGACGAGTAAAATCGTCTGGCGTTAGACAGAGTAAATACTAAAGTAGGGCACGTCTGGGCACGTTGCCGGCTAATGGGTTAAGTAGAGGCATTGGCAGATAGGTTTGTGAACCCATCTACTGGTAGTACCCCACCACTGACGAGTAAAATCGTCTGGCGTTAGACAGAGTAAATACTAAAGTAGGGCACGTCTGGGCACGTTGCCGGCTAATGGGTTAAGTAGAGGCATTGGCAGATAGGTTTGTGAACCCATTTACTGGCAGTACCCCACCACATTAGACAGAGTAAATACTCTGGCGTTAGACATAGTAAATACTAAAGTAGGGCACGTCTGGGCACGTTGCCGGCTAATGGGTTAAGTAGAGGCATTGGCAGATAGGTTTGTGAACCCATTTACTGGCAGTACCCCACCACTGACGAGTAAAATCGTCTGGCGTTAGACAGAGTAAATACTAAAGTAGGGCACGTCTGGGCACGTTGCCGGCTAATGGGTTAAGTAGAGGCATTGGCAGATAGGCTTGTGAACCCATCTACTGGTAGTACCCCACCACTGACGAGTAAAATCGTCTGGCGTTAGACAGAGTAAATACTAAAGTAGGGCACGTCTGGGCACGTTGCCGGCTAATGGGTTAAGTAGAGGCATTGGCAGATAGGTTTGTGAACCCATCTACTGTTAGTACCCCACCACTGACGAGTAAAATCGTCTGGCGTTAGACATAGTAAATACTAAAGTAGGGCAGGTCTGGGCGCATTGCCGGCTAATGGGTTAAGTAGAGGCATTGGCAGATAGGTTTGTGAACCCATTTACTGGCAGTACCCCACCACATTAGACAGAGTAAATACTCTGGCGTTAGACATAGTAAATACTAAAGTAGGGCACGTCTGGGCACGTTGCCGGCTAATGGGTTAAGTAGAGGCATTGGCAGATAGGTTTGTGAACCCATTTACTGGCAGTACCCCACCACTTAGACAGAATAAATACTCTGGCGTTAGACCGAGTAAATAATAAAGTGGGGCACGTCTGGGCACGTTGTCGCTAATGGGTTAAGTAGAGGCATTGGCAGATAGGTTTGTGAACCCATCTACTGGTAGTACCCCACCACTGACGAGTAAAATCGTCTGGCGTTAGACATAGTAAATACTAAAGTAGGGCAGGTCTGGGCACATTGCCGGCTAATGGGTTAAGTAGAGGCATTGGCAGATAGGTTTGTGAACCCATCTACTGGTTGTACCCCACCACTAACGAGTAAAATCGTCTGGCGTTAGACAGAGTAAATACTAAAGTAGGGCACGTCTGGGCACGTTGCCGGCTAATGGGTTAAGTAGAGGCATTGGCAGATAGGTTTGTGAACCCATCTACTGGTAGTACCCCACCACTGACGAGTAAAATCGTCTGGCATTAGACAGAGTAAATACTAAAGTAGGGCACGTCTGGGCACGTTGCCGCTAATGGGTTAAGTAGAGGCATTGGCAGATAGGTTTGTGAACCCATTTACTGGCAGTACCCCACCATTAGACAGAGTAAATACTCTGGCGTTAGACATAGTAAATACTAAAGTAGGGCACGTCTGGGCACGTTGCCGGCTAATGGGTTAAGTAGAGGCATTGGCAGATAGGTTTGTGAACCCATTTACTGGCAGTACCCCAGCACTGACGAGTAAAATACTAACTATAGACAGAGTAAATACTAAAGTAGGGCACGTCTGGGCACGTTGCCGGCTAATGGGTTAAGTAGAGGCATTGACAGATAGGCTTGTGAACCCATCTACTGGTAGTACCCCACCACTGATGAGTAAAATCGTCTGGCGTTAGACAGAGTAAATACTAAAGTAGGGCACGTCTGGGCACGTTGCCGGCTAATGGGTTAAGTAGAGGCATTGGCAGATAGGTTTGTGAACCCATTTACTGGCAGTACCCCAGCACTGACGAGTAAAATACTGGCGTTAGACAGAGTAAATACTAAAGTAGGGCACGTCTGGGCACGTTGCCGGCTAATGGGTTAAGTAGAGGCATTGGCAGATAGGTTTGTGAACCCATCTACTGTTAGTACCCCACCACTGACGAGTAAAATCGTCTGGCGTTAGACATAGTAAATACTAAAGTAGGGCACGTCTGGGCACGTTGCTGGCTAATGGGTTAAGTAGAGGCATTGGCAGATAGGTTTGTGAACCCATTTACTGGCAGTACCCACCACGTTAGACAGAATAAATACTCTGGCGTTAGACAGAGTAAATACTAAAGTAGGGCACGTCTGGGCACGTTGCCGGCTAATGGGTTAAGTAGAGGCATTGGCAGATAGGCTTGAACCCATCTACTGTTAGTACCCCACCACTGACGAGTAAAATCGTCTGGCGTTAGACAGAGTAAATACTAAAGTAGGGCACGTCTGGGCACGTTGCCTAATGGGTTAAGTAGAGGCATTGGCAGATAGGTTTGTGAACCCATCTACTGTTAGTACCCACCACTGACGAGTAAAATCGTCTGGCGTTAGACATAGTAAATACTAAAGTAGGGCAGGTCTGGGCGCATTGCCGGCTAATGGGTTAAGTAGAGGCATTGGCAGATAGGTTTGTGAACCCATTTACTGGCAGTACCCACCACATTAGACAGAGTAAGTACTCTGGCGTTAGACATAGTAAATACTAAAGTAGGGCACGTCTGGGCACGTTGCCGGCTAATGGGTTAAGTAGAGGCATTGGCAGATAGGTTTGTGAACCCATTTACTGGCAGTACCCCAGCACTGACGAGTAAAATACTAACTATAGACAGAGTAAATACTAAAGTAGGGCACGTCTGGGCGTTGCCGCTAATGGGTTAAGTAGAGGCATTGACAGATAGGCTTGTGAACCCATCTACTGGTAGTACCCCACCACTGATGAGTAAAATCGTCTGGCGTTAGACAGAGTAAATACTAAAGTAGGGCACGTCTGGGCACGTTGCCGGCTAATGGGTTAAGTAGAGGCATTGGCAGATAGGTTTGTGAACCCATTTACTGGCAGTACCCCACCACATTAGACAGAATAAATACTCTGGCATTAGACAGAGTAAATACTAAAGTAGGGCACGTCTGGGCACGTTGCCGGCTAATGGGTTAAGTAGAGGCATTGGCAGATAGGTTTGTGAACCCATTTACTGGCAGTACCCCACCACATTAGACAGAATAAATACTCTGGCGTTAGACAGAGTAAATACTAAAGTAGGGCACGTCTGGGCACGTTGCCTGCTAATGGGTTAAGTAGAGGCATTGGCAGATAGGTTTGTGAACCCATTTACTGGCAGTACCCCAGCACTGACGAGTAAAATACTAACTATAGACAGAGTAAATACTAAAGTAGGGCACGTCTGGGCACGTTGCCGGCTAATGGGTTAAGTAGAGGCATTGACAGATAGGCTTGTGAACCCATCTACTGGTAGTACCCCACCACTGACGAGTAAAATCGTCTGGCGTTAGACAGAGTAAATACTAAAGTAGGGCACGTCTGGGCACGTTGCCGGCTAATGGGTTAAGTAGAGGCATTGGCAGATAGGTTTGTGAACCCATCTACTGTTAGTACCCCACCACTGACGAGTAAAATCGTCTGGCGTTAGACATAGTAAATACTAAAGTAGGGCAGGTCTGGGCGCATTGCCGGCTAATGGGTTAAGTAGAGGCATTGGCAGATAGGTTTGTGAACCCATTTACTGGCAGTACCCCACCACATTAGACAGAGTAAATACTCTGGCGTTAGACATAGTAAATACTAAAGTAGGGCACGTCTGGGCACGTTGCCGGCTAATGGGCTAAGTAGAGGCATTGGCAGATAGGTTTGTGAACCCATTTACTGGCAGTACCCCAGCACTGACGAGTAAAATACTAACTATAGACAGAGTAAATACTAAAGTAGGGCACGTCTGGGCACGTTGCCGGCTAATGGGTTAAGTAGAGGCATTGACAGATAGGCTTGTGAACCCATCTACTGGTAGTACCCCACCACTGATGAGTAAAATCGTCTGGCGTTAGACAGAGTAAATACTAAAGTAGGGCACGTCTGGGCACGTTGCCGGCTAATGGGTTAAGTAGAGGCATTGGCAGATAGGTTTGTGAACCCATTTACTGGCAGTACCCTACCACATTAGACAGAATAAATACTCTGGCATTAGACAGAGTAAATACTAAAGTAGGGCACGTCTGGGCACGTTGCCGGCTAATGGGTTAAGTAGAGGCATTGGCAGATAGGTTTGTGAACCCATTTACTGGCAGTACCCCAGCACTGACGAGTAAAATCGTCTGGCGTTAGACAGAGTAAATACTAAAGTAGGGCACGTCTGGGCACGTTGCCGGCTAATGGGTTAAGTAGAGGCATTGGCAGATAGGTTTGTGAACCCATCTACTGTTAGTACCCCACCACTGACGAGTAAAATCGTCTGGCGTTAGACATAGTAAATACTAAAGTAGGGCAGGTCTGGGCGCATTGCCGGCTAATGGGTTAAGTAGAGGCATTGGCAGATAGGTTTGTGAACCCATTTACTGGCAGTACCCCACCACATTAGACAGAGTAAATACTCTGGCGTTAGACATAGTAAATACTAAAGTAGGGCACGTCTGGGCACGTTGCCGGCTAATGGGTTAAGTAGAGGCATTGGCAGATAGGTTTGTGAACCCATTTACTGGCAGTACCCCAGCATTAGACAGAGTAAATACTCTGGCGTTAGACAGAGTAAATACTAAAGTAGGGCACGTCTGGGCACGTTGCCGGCTAATGGGTTAAGTAGAGGCATTGGCAGATAGGTTTGTGAACCCATCTACTGGTAGTACCCCACCACTGACGAGTAAAATCGTCTGGCGTTAGACAGAGTAAATACTAAAGTAGGGCAGGTCTGGGCACGTTGCCGGCTAATGGGTTAAGTAGAGGCATTGGCAGATAGGTTTGTGAACCCATTTACTGGCAGTACCCCACCACTGACGAGTAAAATCGTCTGGCGTTAGACAGAGTAAATACTAAAGTAGGGCACGTCTGGGCACGTTGCCGGCTAATGGGTTAAGTAGAGGCATTGGCAGATAGGCTTGTGAACCCATCTACTGGTTGTACCCCACCACTAACGAGTAAAATCGTCTGGCGTTAGACAGAGTAAATACTAAAGTAGGGCACGTCTGGGCACGTTTCCGGCTAATGGGTTAAGTAGAGGAATTGGCAGATAGGTTTGTGACCCATCTACTGGTAGTACCCCACCAATGACGAGTAAAATCGTCTGGCGTTAGACAGAGTAAATACTAAAGTAGGGCACGTCTGGGCACGTTTCCGGCTAATGGGTTAAGTAGAGGCATTGGCAGATAGGTTTGTGAACCCATTTACTGGCAGTACCCCACCACATTAGACAGAGTAAATACTCTGGCGTTAGACATAGTAAATACTAAAGTAGGGCACGTCTGGGCACGTTGCCGGCTAATGGGCTAAGTAGAGGCATTGGCAGATAGGTTTGTGAACCCATTTACTGGCAGTACCCCAGCACTGACGAGTAAAATACTGGCGTTAGACAGAGTAAATACTAAAGTAGGGCACGTCTGGGCACGTTTCCGGCTAATGGGTTAAGTAGAGGCATTGACAGATAGGCTTGTGAACCCATCTACTGGTAGTACCCCACCACTGACGAGTAAAATCGTCTGGCGTTAGACAGAGTAAATACTAAAGTAGGGCACGTCTGGGCACGTTGCCGGCTAATGGGTTAAGTAGAGGCATTGGCAGATAGGTTTGTGAACCCATTTACTGGCAGTACCCCACCACTGACAGAGTAAATACGTCTGGTGTTAGACATAGTAAATACTAAAGTAGGGCACGTCTGGGCACGTTGCCGGCTAATGGGTTAAGTAGAGGCATTGGCAGATAGGTTTGTGAACCCATTTACTGGCAGTACCCCACCACGTTAGACAGAATAAATACTCTGGCGTTAGACAGAGTAAATACTAAAGTAGGGCACGTCTGGGCACGTTGCCGGCTAATGGGTTAAGTAGAGGCATTGGCAGATAGGTTTGTGAACCCATTTACTGGCAGTACCCCACCACGTTAGACAGAATAAATACTCTGGCGTTAGACAGAGTAAATACTAAAGTAGGGCACGTCTGGGCACGTTGCCGCTAATGGGTTAAGTAGAGGCATTGGCAGACAGGTTTGTGAACCCATCTACTGGTAGTACCCACCACTGACGAGTAAAATCGTCTGGCGTTAGACATAGTAAATACTAAAGTAGGGCAGGTCTGGGCGCATTGCCGGCTAATGGGTTAAGTAGAGGCATTGGCAGATAGGTTTGTGAACCCATCGGTTGTACCCCACCACAAACGAGTAAAATCGTCTGGCGATAGACAGAGTAAATACTAAAGTAGGGCACGTCTGGGCACGTTGCCGGCTAATGGGTTAAGTAGAGGCATTGGCAGATAGGTTTGTGAACCCATCTACTGGTAGTACCCCACCACTGACGAGTAAAATCGTCTGGCGTTAGACAGAGTAAATACTAAAGTAGGGCACGTCTGGGCACGTTGCCGGCTAATGGGTTAAGTAGAGGCATTGGCAGATAGGTTTGTGAACCCATTTACTGGCAGTACCCCAGCACTGACAGAGTAAAATCGTCTGGCGTTAGACATAGTAAATACTAAAGTAGGGCACGTCTGGGCGCACGTTGCCGGCTAATGGGTTAAGTAGAGGCATTGGCAGATAGGTTTGTGAACCCATTTACTGGCAGTACCCCACCACTAGACAGAGTAAAATACTGGCGTTAGACAGAGTAAATACTAAAGTAGGGCACGTCTGGGCACGCGTCGGCTAATGGGTTAAGTAGAGGCATTGGCAGATAGGTTTGTGAACCCATCTACTGGTAGTACCCCACCACTGACGAGTAAAATCGTCTGGCGTTAGACAGAGTAAATACTAAAGTAGGGCACGTCTGGGCATGTTGCCGGCTAATGGGTTAAGTAGAGGCATTGGCAGATAGGTTTGTGAACCCATCTACTGTTAGTACCCCACCACTGACGAGTAAAATCGTCTGGCGTTAGACATAGTAAATACTAAAGTAGGGCACGTCTGGGCGCATTGCCGCTAATGGGTTAAGTAGAGGCATTGGCAGATAGGTTTGTGAACCCATTTACTGGCAGTACCCCACCACATTAGACAGAGTAAATACTCTGGCGTTAGACATAGTAAATACTAAAGTAGGGCACGTCTGGGCACGTTGCCGGCTAATGGGTTAAGTAGAGGCATTGGCAGATAGGTTTGTGAACCCATCTACTGTTAGTACCCCACCACTGACGAGTAAAATCGTCTGGCGTTAGACAGAGTAAATACTAAAGTAGGGCAGGTCTGGGCGCATTGCCGGCTAATGGGTTAAGTAGAGGCATTGGCAGATAGGTTTGTGAACCCATCTACTGTATGTACCCCACCACTGACGAGTAAAATCGTCTGGCGTTAGACAGAGTAAATACTAAAGTAGGGCACGTCTGGGCACGTTGCCGGCTAATGGGTTAAGTAGAGGCATTGGCAGATAGGTTTGTGAACCCATCTACTGGTAGTACCCCACCACTGACGAGTAAAATCGTCTGGCGTTAGACAGAGTAAATACTAAAGTAGGGCACGTCTGGGCACGTTGCAGGCTAATGGGTTAAGTAGAGGCATTGGCAGATAGGTTTGTGAACCCATCTACTGGTAGTACCCCACCACTGACGAGTAAAATCGTCTGGCGTTAGACATAGTAAATACTAAAGTAGGGCACGTCTGGGCACGTTGCTGGCTAATGGGTTAAGTAGAGGCATTGGCAGATAGGTTTGTGAACCCATTTACTGGCAGTACCCCACCACATTAGACAGAGTAAATACTCTGGCGTTAGACATAGTAAATACTAAAGTAGGGCACGTCTGGGCACGTTGCCGGCTAATGGGCTAAGTAGAGGCATTGGCAGATAGGTTTGTGAACCCATTTACTGGCAGTACCCCAGCACTGACGAGTAAAATACTGGCGTTAGACAGAGTAAATACTAAAGTAGGGCACGTCTGGGCACGTTGCCGGCTAATGGGTTAAGTAGAGGCATTGACAGATAGGCTTGTGAACCCATCTACTGGTAGTACCCCACCACTGACGAGTAAAATCGTCTGGCGTTAGACAGAGTAAATACTAAAGTAGGGCACGTCTGGGCACGTTGCCGGCTAATGGGTTAAGTAGAGGCATTGGCAGATAGGTTTGTGAACCCATTTACTGGCAGTACCCCACCACATTAGACAGAGTAAATACTCTGGCGTTAGACATAGTAAATACTAAAGTAGGGCACGCGTCTGGGCACGTTGCCGGCTAATGGGTTAAGTAGAGGCATTGGCAGATAGGTTTGTGAACCCATTTACTGGCAGTACCCCACGTTAGACAGAATAAATACTCTGGCGTTAGACAGAGTAAATACTAAAGTAGGGCACGTCTGGGCACGTTGCCGGCTAATGGGTTAAGTAGAGGCATTGGCAGATAGGTTTGTGAACCCATTTACTGGCAGTACCCCACCACTGACAGAGTAAAATCGTCTGGCGTTAGACAGAGTAAATACTAAAGTAGGGCACGTCTGGGCACGTTGCCGGCTAATGGGTTAAGTAGAGGCATTGGCAGATAGGCTTGTGAACCCATCTACTGGTAGTACCCCACCACTGACGAGTAAAATCGTCTGGCGTTAGACATAGTAAATACTAAAGTAGGGCAGGTCTGGGCGCATTGCCGCTAATGGGTTAAGTAGAGGCATTGGCAGATAGGCTTGTGAACCCATCTACTGGTTGTACCCCACCACTAACGAGTAAAATCGTCTGGCGTTAGACAGAGTAAATACTAAAGTAGGGCACGTCTGGGCACGTTTCCGGCTAATGGGTTAAGTAGAGGCATTGGCAGATAGGTTTGTGAACCCATCTACTGGTAGTACCCACCAATGACGAGTAAAATCGTCTGGCGTTAGACAGAGTAAATACTAAAGTAGGGCACGTCTGGGCGCGTTGCCGGCTAATGGGTTAAGTAGAGGCATTGGCAGATAGGTTTGTGAACCCATTTACTGGCAGTACCCCACCACATTAGACAGAGTAAATACTCTGGCGTTAGACATAGTAAATACTAAAGTAGGGCACGTCTGGGCACGCGTTGCGGCTAATGGGCTAAGTAGAGGCATTGGCAGATAGGTTTGTGAACCCATTTACTGGCAGTACCCCAGCACTGACGAGTAAAATACTGGCGTTAGACAGAGTAAATACTAAAGTAGGGCACGTCTGGGCACGTTGCCGGCTAATGGGTTAAGTAGAGGCATTGACAGATAGGCTTGTGAACCCATCTACTGGTAGTACCCCACCACTGACGAGTAAAATCGTCTGGCGTTAGACAGAGTAAATACTAAAGTAGGGCACGTCTGGGCACGTTGCCGGCTAATGGGTTAAGTAGAGGCATTGGCAGATAGGTTTGTGAACCCATCTACTGTTAGTACCCCACCACTGACGAGTAAAATCGTCTGGCGTTAGACATAGTAAATACTAAAGTAGGGCAGGTCTGGGCGCATTGCCGGCTAATGGGTTAAGTAGAGGC